>VCRD01010139.1:0-10591 GCA_006783055.1 Trinorchestia longiramus | reverse complement strand
GGGCTCCTACAACAAGCGTGTGACATAGGCACCTACAACAGGCGTGTTACATAGGCACCTACAACAGGCGTGTTACATGGGCACCTACAACAGGAATGGTACCAAAAATTCTGACCCTAAAATAAAAAAAACATTCGTGAAATAGTAAGAAAAACACAGCATCAAATCTGCCTCGAACTTTCAAGCTTTAATAAATGTTGTAACAGAACTGTGTGACGTAGGTGCTGGAATGTACCTTTACATCTTATATCTTAGACTTTGGAATTAATGAAACCATTTCTATTCACAAAAAAATCTTCAACACAAATTCATTAGGACCGTCACTTGAAACGAAACCCTTTCTTCTTGTTTTATTTCGCCATTATAGGCTAGTGAACGAAATACGTGTGAATGCAGTGACCATGTCTACCACAATTGACACTCGAAACAAATCTTAATGTTTTCAGCCCTACAAGTAGGTAGGAGTTTAATGACCCTTTGCAGTGGCAGCTCAGGTTCCCAGCAAGTCAACAAAAAATCGATGAATGTTTTCCGCTCAGGAATTTCTTTCGCCGCAGCATCGCGCGAAAGAAAAATATCGTTGCAGGCTTCTATGCAAAGCCTTCCAGTTCGCTACGGAAAATTAAATAAAAAAGACATTAGGCCTCTCGTTAAGATACGATGCCGACTAGGCCTAACATTTAGGGCCTGTAACTCTCAAAATTTGTACGAGAAATTCCTTGAGTTTACCAATCTGCAAAAAAATCATACGTTCACTTTGAAGCCCCCGGAAATATTTGTATATTATAGAGGATAAAATGAGTGCTACCTCTTATCGAAGGGATGTATTATTGATGAGAAAAATCAGAATTGAGGCTTCGAGCGCAGCTCTTTCAATGCAAATTTTAACTTTCATTAATTGAAACTTGTGATAAAAATCATGATAATGAATTAGCAGCATCACAATTTTCCCGGGACTGTAATCAAAAATCATTTATGTTTTTTCAGGAGGATAATTGAGAAGTAGAAATGACACGTCATCGATGTTAGAACACCTCTTGAATGAAAGAGTATGGAAAGAGATATATCAGTTTAATCAGAAAATTTTGTGTTGGAAAACCGACTACAAGAAGCTGGAGCGATTGTTCTACCATCTATTCCTGAGTGTTGAGTGCAGTGCTGGATCCATAAATATTTCAAGCTTTGTTTTAATGTATTTTTTCAAAGAGAACTTAGTCTCTGCACGGTGGTGCATGCCAGTTTATCTTTACTGGCACTACAGCTAAATGAAGACATTAATACTCAAAAAGAAAAACGAAAAAATGCGTTCCAAAATTATATTATTGAATCGTGAAGGATATTTTCATGCTGGCATTACTGAAGCACAGAAAAAAAACACACGTGCGCCAGAAACTTCATATCCTCCTAAAATTATCAGAAAAACGCACAACATGAACTTTCGGAAAAGTTTACTCAAAATCTGTCAAATGACGACACTCGTTCAAAAAAACGTCCAAACCATGGTTTGGTTGCTTGTAAAAAAGTGAACTAAGCACCATGTTTGACATGGACCGCTTCTGTGACCTGTTGAAATATGAGTAGCTTCTCCATGTTGAAGTGCACACGGCAATGGAAGACCGACATGGCTCTAAATCTTATCCACTCGACAATTTACAGGGTGTGCCAATATAACTTCCTTTTTTTCGTAACAAAGCGCGTTGAAAAAAGGAAGTTAGGTTGCCGCACCATGTCCGCTAAAAAAGTAGTCGATTTAAAAATGCTGTAGTTTGTAAAATATTTGTGCTAGAAGGCTGAAATGTATAACGAAAAGTATTTATGAAGCTGCCTTAAATTAACCACAAATGCTGGAATTCACCAACATTTGGAACGTCAAAATGAATCATTTGAATAAGGTACACAAAATTGTGTTAACTTTATGTGAATGTTGTTCTGAGATTTTGAAGGAAGCTGCTAGTAAAAAGTAAAACTCGAATTTTTTTCTATATTCTGCTGAATAAAATGTTTCTATTATTGCAGTGACGTGTTACAATCAACTTTTTGAAAAATCCTGGCTTCGAAGCTTTTAAAAAGAGAAATGAAAATATAGTTCAAAATTTTCGTGCGACTCATGTAAATTATTAATCGTTCGTTGGAAATGAATGATTCTGACCAAATGCTCAACTCTGTGGCCAAATTCAGCTATAAAATAAAGTATGGCCGCAAAAACACCGACGTTTGGTCCATTCTTGGGTTGCTATCCGTGTTCCACGGAGTCTTTCTCAGANTGAAGTTCAACGGGCTTGAGCCTCTGGCTCACCCTTCATAATTTCTAGTGTAAGAAATTACTCATAATCTCCCCTCCTCACTTGGTGTTCGAAGGGTTAGAAGAAGGGTAAGCTTCCTTCATAAGGGCATCCAGCTTGTCAGGCACAAGACGCTGCTTTTAGTGCGTATAGAATTACTTTTTGCTTGCATTTGTACTTCTATGTCATGGTGTTCAGTGAGGGTTTTGATTGATAAATTATTACAAGAGAAAGACTCTTATTTTTATTCAACTAAAGACGCCAAATAAAAATTAGGTTTTCGTGTTTCTGATTGAAATAAGACTGTGAATCTAATTGATGCTTTAATGACGTTCAGTAGATCATTTCCTTCAGAGTGTAATGGGAGTTTAAGCTTGTGTTGAGCAAAGCAAAGCGCTTTGAAAAAAGGAAGTTATGTTGCCGCACTTTGCTTATAAGTAGTCTGGCTTAGACTACAATGAACATCAGCCTTCAGGCCATCCTTCATCTTTTGATGCACTGGCAGAGTTTTTGACCTCCAGGTCTGGTCAGCTTGCCTCCGAGTTTGGACTCAGGAAAAAATGATGCTTGGTCTTGATTATGAGATGTCAGGCAACAGGCAATCGTAAAAATGGAGCCATTCTTGTTTTTTTATGCTAAATGATGGATTAGCCTGAACCAGAGTTTTGAGGGATTTGGTTAGTTTAGGCTCATGGTTATGGTGACTGAGAGTTTTAATTATGATTTCTTGACAGGGTGATGACTAGTGAGTACATTTCAAAGCTTTACTCAGGTTCTTAACAAGGAGTGAAATGCGTCTTAATATTATATAAATTTCTTAGTTGTAAGTATTTGTTTTAATTCAAGCGTTTCTGAAGATATTATTGATGTTGTCTCAAATTATTTCATAACATTTTCAAATGTAGCCTAGTATTCGGTGTTGCATCCTTCAAAATTAGTCCTGTTCTGTATCCTTCTAGAGGGTCATTTGGTATGCATTAGGGGTTTCAAAATGCCCATTTTCAGGTTTCGATCTTTACTTGTTGCTGTTGACACAAAGTCGTAATGATGTAAGGTGCTTCGTGTTTCCTTGTAGGGTAAATTTTCCAGTCTAGCAGTTTCAACTTTGCTGGTTCCTATTTGCTGGTTGAAATTCAGGTAAAATTTTCGTATTCAGTGGAGATTATACATGTACTTCCATCTACATTGCGAAGGAGAATTGTTTCCTCTTTTAAAAGAATACACTCCTGTAATTTTTTAATTTATGCTCTAAAAAAGGTAGTGTTTTTTCGTGACGTTGAAACTATCAGCAAAATAATATTTTGTTAATGTAACTTTTCTGGAATGGTTTGTTGGACACAGCACGTGAAGACTATAATAATAAGACTGTTTTGGTCGACAATTGTCGTATTCAAAGTTTGACTTATTGTGACTTGAAGATATAAAAACACGTTCTTGAAATATTGTTACCTGAAAATTATAGAGCAAGTTTTGTAATATTATGACTTGAAGACTAAAAAGACAATTCTTTGGAATATTGTGACGATGGTAAAAAAACAAGTTTTTGTCATGTTGTAACTTGATGCTTGAAAAAGTAAATGCATGTAATATTATAATTTCAATAAAAAACAATTTCTTGTAATGTCACGACTTGATGATCAAAAGAGCAAGTCCTTGTAACATTGTGACATGATGTCTAAGAAAGCAAGTCCTTGTTACATTGTGACATGATGTTTAAGAAAGCATGTCCTTGTAACATTGTGACATGATGTCTAAGAAAGCAAGTCCTTGTAACATTGTGACATGATGTTTAGGAAAGCAAGTCCTTGTAACATTGTGACATGATGTCTAAGAAAGCAAGTCCTTGTAACATTGTGACATGATGTTTAGGAAAGCAAGTCCTTGTAACATTGTGACATGATGTTTAAGAAAGCAAGTCCTTGTAAGATTGGGACATGATTTCTAAGAAAGCAAGTCCTTGTAACATTGTGACATGATGTCTAAGAAAGCAAGTCCTTGTAATATTATGGCTTGATGAAAACATTCTGTTTGCCGAGACGTTGACAAGCGAGGGAGAAGATTTATGACTCGGTTGTTGGGCTGATTGCTGTAAGGACCGAGATCTTAAATGATAGATTCAGAGTAGTTTCCATTTCTGGAGTACAAATCAATATGAAGATCTTGGAAGCGAAGGAACTGGGATGTTTATTCGTAAAACGACTTCTATTAATAGCTACCTTTAAGCGTATAGGTGGGTTGTCAGTACACTGTACATTGTGCATGGTCATTTGTATTAGTGATTTACTGTTGCGTTATTTCACATTTCGTAGTATTAAGATTTTCTAATGTATAAGCCAAGGACTGTTGTTTCATGTACTCAAAAAAAGAGATTGAGGATTTGTGAAGAGTCGCTGTGCGAAAGTCAATATTCTTGAAACAAATTTTTTAGTTAATAATTTTTTTGGAGCGAAAACGACTTTCCATAACAAATTTTTCACGAGATGGAAAAGATGGAGCGCTTTTAGAAGCTGTCTTTTGTTTGAACTGAAGCCGTAATAAGTTTTCTAGGAAGAACTTTGTTCTCTTACGGCATGTCTGAGCGGGAAGTTCTCGGAAGAGCAAGTCTGGGTTGTGATTTAGAGCTTGTGTGTTGAAGAATTAAAGTAAAACTAAGCTGGAATGGTGAAGAAGAAACATCACCGTAATATAAAAGATATAGTGGATAAAAACATAGGCTGGAATGGAAAGGGGGATAAAAACATAAGCTGAACTGAAATAAAGGGTAAAAACATGTGTTCGACTGGAATAGCAAATAAAAGTAAAAGCTGGACTGGAATAGTAAATAAAAGTAAAAGCTGAACTGGAATAGCAAATAAAAGTAAAAGCTGGACTGGAATAGCAAATAAAAGTAAAAGCTGGACTGGAATAGCAAATAAAAGTAAAAGCTGGACTGGAATAGCAAATAAAAGTAAAAGCTGGACTGGATTCGGTTGACGTTGGAAAGTTTAGAAAAATGAACAACTGGGTTTGTAGGATGGACAAAATCTCAATTCGAATAAACTCATGTTGGCGTGAGGCCAATGCTTCATGTGAAAATATTTTGTGAATGCGTGTAGGCTTAGGATGCATTTTCAAATTTTTCTTTATAAAAATAGTGTTGACTTTGTAAGTCAACTTGGTAATCATACTCAATTTAGCGGTCCTGGCTTGTCAGTTTTAGAAGAGCATAGTCATTCATTTAAAACATCTGACCGTGAAAAAGTATTTGTAAATTCTATTTCGTGAGCATTTTCTTTAATTTGGTTATTTGTAGCCTCCTGGAAGAAATGATTGGAATCCATTATATTAATTTTGTAGTACCCATTGCTGTAGTCCTTTTTATTTATTCTTAGTTGGCTTTGGAAAATGTCTTCAATATTATTATCGGCATAGAGCGTGCGCCCAGCCCTGTTAAAATATAACAAAAACATTGCAGCGCTGATACATAAGCTATAGTCACGAATGTTAACCCTGCACTTCAGTCTATTGTTAACATAAATCCCAATTTTTCGAAAAAATTCTCGATTTTTACAGAAAAAGCGTTCTCGTGCGTTGTGTAAACTGATACAAAGGGACACTCCATTTACGCCATTTAACTTGTTCCGTCCTCGAAGACTGGAGTGCAGACCAACAGCTTTGCTCCGTTAACTATATTTTGTGTCCTTAATTGAGTGTTTGTTCGAATGAAACTCCACAGAACGTAAAAAAGCCTGTCACTTTCCGTCGACTGCAACGTCCGTGGTTCACCATGCGATGTTATTAAATTGCTCGATCCTTTGTAAGTGCGTTTGTAGAATTATATGTTATCATGCGGTGTTATCAAATTGCTCGATCCTTTGTAAGTGCGTTTGTAGAATTAAATGTTATCATGCGATGTTATCCAATTGCTCGATTCTTTGTCAGTGTGTTTGTAGAATTAAATGTTATCATGCGGTGTTATCCAATTGCTCGATTCTTCGTCAGTGCGTTTGTAGAATTAGATGTTATCATGCGATGTTATCACATTGCTCAATCCTTTGTATGTGTGTTTGTAGAATTAGATGTTATCATGCGATGTTATCAAATTGCTCAATCCTTTGTATGTGTGTTTGTAGAATTAAATGTTATCATGCGATGTTATCAAATTGCTCGATCCTTTGTAAGTGTGTTTGTAGAATTAAATGTTATCATGCGATGTTATCAAATTGCTTGATCCTTTGTAAGTGTGTTTGTAGAATTAAATGTTATCATGCGATGTTATCAAATTGCTCGATCCTTTGTAAGTGTGTTTGTAGAATTAGAACCCCTAGCCGAGTACGCTGATCCAGAGTCCCTGATACATAGACTCGTAGTATATGTTGCTCATACACTTAATTTGATGTCAGAGTATCAATATGTTAAGAAGAAAACCAAATATCAAAATGAGATTTTACCAGAATATTAAATGTATGTAGATGACATCAGAATACTGAATCGAGATCATGCTAAAATATTCAAATTGGACGATACCCAAACATGAAAATCTTCTTGAAATCCTCTCCTTGTACATCATATCGAAATTTATTAATATGAAAACAAAAAAGCGGTTTATGTAATCGAAATTTCCATCAGAATAAGTGGATGCCTTTAACAGCGTATTTTCGTACACCTTCTACGGTTCCGATTTGTCGTGTCCATACTTCTAAACGACACCAGCGGCCCGCCTGCCTGCCTCACGTAACTGATCTTTACAACCCACAATCCCTTCCTTGATGAGATTGAGGTCTCGTAACGATTTTATTACAGCGTCGTCATATTCATGCCCTGAAATTCAATCATCATAATGCCACGAACTGATATCACCTCGGTGCACGAAACAAACTTGAAGATTGTCTACATTTTTGCAATGTAAACGTCATTTCCGGGCCTACGTCTTTATGAACCTCACATGATTTTTCACCTGCTTGTGTGCAGTGAATTGATAGGTGTGTATGCTCAAAAATATTGATGACAAATGAAGCTGACTTTTATAACTGTCAAGTCAATTCAGTTATCTCAGTCACTGACTTAAGTGTTCTCATTGGCTTTAATTGACAGATTTTTCTTGATATACTAATCTATTCTCGTCTTGAAGCTTTGTTCACACTACGTAGATCCTTTAGTTATTAATGGCATCCCCACTGGTGATCAACCCTATATAATAAAAACCGGTTTTGTATATATATATATATATATATATATATATATACATTTATATGCACGTTTAGTGTCATGTACTACTGGGAAGATTTAGGAAATTAAAGATCCCAACGATTTAATTATCCTCTGGATATTTACGGATAAAAACACTTTTAAAGTAATTCATTTTATTTTATATATTCTCGGTGCATTTACTCTACGCATTGCATCGTTAACACCATAGGCGCCGGACTACGTTGAAATTCGTGATTATTTTCGGTATTATGATTTTTCTCTTTCAATAAGGAAACTCCTTCATTTTCAATAATCCATGATGATGACAGCATCAACACATTGCATCAAATAACACTCGAATTGTTTTATATGCAGGCCTCATAGTTGATAATTAAAATTAGCAACTGATGGATGGAGAGCGTTTCTTGTACAGATTTTCACTGATGCTTTCATTTACGTCATTAGAGTTTAATTGTAGTCTAAAAAATTTAGCTAGAGTCCAAGGACTCAATTATCTAAGAATTTCAGTAGATTCATTGTAATGAATCTGATTAGAGATAAACATCAATTCCTTCGATATGTTATGAGGAAATTAAATTGGTTTTATTACCGACTACGCGAAAAAACTATTGCAGTTAGTCCAAGTAAAGTTGCTCAGTGAAAATAATGACTCATTATTTGTTAAATTCGGCTGAAAAAAGCGAGTAAGCCTCAAATAGGAGCTCAAAATTGAGTGAAAATGATTGAATTTATTCGAACATAAAAATGAGCAAAGTAATAATTGAGTAAAAACTAAGGTTGGAAAAATCTTTCATATATAACAAAGAAAATGAGACAGATTAAATAATACTGTAAAATATTTGTGCTGCATTTTCAGTGCCCTTCATGTGATTGCTTTTAATTTTGTTGATGAAGGCCTCAGTAATAAAGATTCCTTACGAGTTTTCGTTTCTTCACCAACAATTCGTCGACTCAAAAGTAAACGATCAAACCTCAAAACTACTCGCTCACCTTCCTTACTTTCTTCCCCCTGAGAACTAGACGAGAATTCTTCGATAGATTTTCATAAGCCCTTGAGATTTGCTGAGACACCATTCTGCAGGAAAGATTTTCATCTACTCCCAGAAAAGACGTGTAGAACGATCTCTCCCGCTCCGCAGTTTCCCAAGCTTTGTAACGGGAATGTTGCCATATGCCCTGCGGCGGTGATTCTGTGCTGGGTTTTTGTCCCCCAACCTGTGTGGAAATGCTGGGCTCTTGACGAAAAATTATCCCAAGGGAACAGATTGATCTGACAGTCAAAAACAATTCTTTCTTGGAAAAGGTAAAATTTTATACCAGTTTTTTGCTGGTATTCTGCTAAATTGTTTACTCTTCGAAGTAAACTTTTTCTTTGTTTGGGGATAGTGCAATTTTTCTCATTGAGTAAGATTAATCCTGCATACTTCAAAATGAGATATGCACGAAAATGTTATTTCCCTATTTGCGTATGAATAACCTAATTAGTGTTACTTAAATATCCTGATGACGCAGAAATTAAGCATGGTCAAATTTACACATCTATACACAATGTAATTTATGCATTTCTTAAACGCCTGTTAATGAAACTCCTTGCAACCCAATTTTCTTATGACTCATGATTACAATTATGTTTCATAAGGCGGGGAAAATCATTCAGATGAATTTGTGAAGGAAAGACGGACGCAGTCACACAGGGTATGGCAATATAACTTCCTTCTTTCAAAGACAATTCCTTTAAAAAAAGGAAGTTATGTTGCCGCACTCTGTACTTCGCGGAGTGGTTTGAAGGCGCGATTGTGAAAGGATGAGCATATGTGTTCGTGATCCTTTAACTAAAAAAGTAAGGATATTTACTAATTCAGGCACACTTCTGTGTTAAGCTATCTTTCTGATGCTTGAACAGGCGATATTTTTTGTGTTATCTTTGTCAGTCAATCGATTTTACGTATGTCAATAGTTGCATCTTGTGCATTTTATTTTCAAAATGAACCTGAATTACTAGACGTCATAAGTGCGAATAAAAACTTCCTGTCTCTTCTCAAATAACATATACGAGTTTTAAATAATGCTTTTCACATGATAACTATCATTATCACCATAATAAATACCTATAAAAAAGCATACGTCGTTTACTGACAATATAAGACAAATTACTGGAATTTAAATTTAATATCCGTTTGCTTGGTAGTAAGATTTTTTTTAAGCGAATTAAATTTGAATGTAGCATCTATATAATTTTATGATAAAAACTTACTTTGTATAAGAAAACTTACTTTCAACGAAAACACAAACCTTACGAGAATAATAAACAATTTGAATTTGACCTTTTGTTATTATATTCTGTAGTGATTCGTTTTTCATGAAATTTTCAAGTTTTATTTTTTCATTCCTTTCAAAATTAATTTAACTAAATTTTTTCTATTCATTATTAGTAAAGCCATATTCCCCATTCTTTAATGCAAAACGTCACAGCTAAACCAATTCGTGTTACTATCTGCTTGCTGTGAGGAAATCACAACCGATAAGAGACTGAAAACGTATATAGAAAAAAAGAACATTTCTCTGAAAGCTAATAGCGCGTTATGATGCTTGCAGTAACGCGATCCTGCCCGCTGCTGCGCCAGTTACACAACCATTTTTCTTCCTTACTAATTCTTGCACGGAAGTTTGCAGCGGGCAGGAAATAAAGTGGCTTTCGCAGTCAGATTTTCCTGTGCCTCAAAAAGTCTTTTTTTTTTGATGGATTATGTAAGTCAGCGGGAGTTATTATACGCAACGCAGTTCTTTTGTTAGACGTGATCACTTTCATAATGATTGCACTTTCATGATTGTAGGCGACGCGTCTCTTTTGTTAGTCATGATCATTTTCATAATGATTGCACTCTCATAATTGTATGTGACGCGTCTCTTTTGTTAGTCATGATCATTTTTATAATGATTGTTCGAGTTAGATTGAAATATTGTGTTGGAAGTAACTTTGTTTTGAAAGTATTCAAAAACTGTTCGTTTACCTCATGTATTTTCATAATAGAGTCCGATATGCATGAATTTCAACAGCCGGTGATTTTTTTAGGTGTAGGGAGAATTTTCTTTACGATCAAGAAACACACATTTACATA
>VCRD01010136.1:0-13069 GCA_006783055.1 Trinorchestia longiramus | reverse complement strand
TGATTTCCTCTATTCATGAGACGGATATACCAGCGAGCTGTCAGCAATTGGAGCCGTAGCTCCAGTGGGGGTATCCTTGACTCCACCTCCAGGGACAAAACTGGGCTGGTTTTTCTCACTCCCAATATGTTGCGTAATGCCGTATTTTGAATTACAGCAAGTTTCTTGAGGCTGCTTGACCGTAGTATTCCCCAGGCAGGCCATCCGTACTCTAGCTTGCTTCTGATAAATGCTATATACACTCGTCGAAGAAGCAAGCGAGATGCACCCCAGCGTGCCGCTGACAGGGCTCGCAGCACTTGTAACCTTTTCCGAAGGTCCCCCACTAGATTTCCTATATGAGCTGCAAACGTGAGTCTTGGGACATCAAAGACAATCCCCAACACCCTCTGGCAAGTTACGTTTCGCACCACTGAATTGTTCAGTTGCAATATCAGATTAGGTATGCTGTGTTTCTCCGCTTGCTTCTTTGCTACAATAGTCTGAACCATAGTTGTGAACACCCGGACCTCATGGTAAGACATTTTGTACATACAAATGCTATTCCCTTCGAGCGGTACCGTTATAAAATGTAGAAATACAATTAAGATAATTCTGACGTATGGCCAAAATGTTATGATAAAACTGATGTAGGGAAATATCTTGAAAAAGCAGATGTTGAAAAATTGCACTAACTTGCTAGTCATAATTCTAATATTACATTAGAGAGCTGTAAAGATAATTAAAGCAGTGAAGTTTCTAGCTCCCTTTCTTTACTACAAGAAAGAAAAAAAAGAGTGCAAAACAATTTTTCATTATTTTCACTAGGTTTTAGAGCCTTCCGGCTGTTCGTAAAAAAAATCAATACGAGTATTAGAGTGAATTTAATCCAAAACATAAGTAAATTGAATAATGACGTTCAAAAGTAGAAAGTATTCAATTTAAAACCATTCTTGTATTGATTTTACTTTCTACTAATGCTATTGTATGCTAAAATAAACACGGGAAGAACAAATCTCCGTTTTCGCTTGAATTCAGGACACCAGTGTCACTAAAATTGCCAAAAATAATGCGTACTTCCAAAGGATTCATTACTATTGATATGTACTATTTGATGCATCGTGTTATAAATCTTTTAAATAGATGCCCTTTGTAATACTCGTGAGAACTTTGACATCCTACGTGAGAATTTCAAACAAAGAAAAGTAGAAGAGACGCAGTTAGAAAGAAATGAAGAAACTTGATTGAAAATAAAGAGTAACATAACTGAACATGTTCTATGATATTATAATATAGCAGCGATTGCAGGTAGTATTGTTATTGTAGTTTACATTTGTCAGCGCTAGAAATCATACTCTACCGACAAGTACCTAGAATACGGAGCATCTGGGTCATACTTGGTACAGTCATACATATATCTGACCTCACTTGAATACATAAAGTGAACACTGAAATAAGATACAGAGGTAGGAAAACAGTTCAACGTACCAGAGCAAAGGTACAGAAACAAAAGCTCCACCGCGTGCCATAAAATTTCATCAGTTTACACAAATATTCGAAACGAAGTACTAAGAGATCTGCAGAATAACCAACCTTGTTTTTTGGTAACATTTCACTGATTGTGAATTACCTTTTGCGTAGAGCTTCAACGAACACGATTAGCACAGAGCGTCTAAATGTTGAATTTTACAGTATCCGTATTACAGTTCGCCTGTGATGAATCACCAACGACTGAGAACGCAAACACTTTAATAAGTTAAATAGGCGAAGTTAAATAATTCGTAAATTAGGACATTCGTATGTCGAGTACCACAACACAAGTAGAGAAAACAAGGGTGCTTAGTATACACACCTCGCAGCCTTAATAGAAGACCTAACATACATATTGGAGTCACCACGTATGGCCCATTTGGGTTATTATATTTGATCTCTAGCAAAAATTTTACATTTCTGTAGTCTTCTTTAAGCTGTGCAGAGTGATCAATATAAATAGATGGACATTTGTTGCCACTGTGAAGCACAACAGCTTGGAGACTTCTTGTATAAAGACAAATAAACAGACGTCATTGCACAAACACTTTAGGCCTACTTCTTCAAACGAGCCATTTTTGCACACGCAAATCGCACTCGGTATCTCCAAATTTTCAAACCTGCGGACAACCGACTTAATTCTTTCAGCCTTGATTCAAGCAACTCAATGCCTGCCATAGCAAGTTTCAAGTCACACATATCTGCATCCCAGTCATCGTCGGATGAAGACAGCAAAGTTTGACGAACTGAGATTGGTAACTCCTCTCTGCGTGGAACTGGGATGATGGAATGCTTAGATGGTCGAGTTCCTTCTGGACAATAGACTATTTGTACGAAACATCGACCATGTTGAAATAACCATCGTTGACGTGGATTGTTGGTTTCTGCAAAATTCTCGGAGTCACAAATGCCATGGATTTCTTTTTTTTTGAGCAGTCCTCTTTCCAGAGCAAACTTGCAGGTATTTGACCACATGAGGAACCTAGGACTTGTCTTAGTACTCGATTTGCACACATTTCTTTTCATATGCGGTGTTGTTCTGTAGGACTTGAAATATTGTATTTCCCTAGTTTAGGGTCGATTTAATGATCACAAACATAACAAAAACAGTTGTCTGACAGCTTGCAGTGTCATGGAAACATTTTTATTAGTATCTAAAAAAAACATGTACCATGGAAATGTAGACGATTTAAGCAAAAAATTGAAATTTTGATGATAAATGTAATTGGCCGGAAATAGCAAAATACTGATGTTACAGACAATTTTCTACTATTGTATTGTGTGTGAAATGGACGCGAGAGACATGAATGAATAGCTTGAAATATTTTGTCGTACGATTGGAAAGGAGGAACTAATACGTGGAAAGTTTAGCGTTACATGTTTGTTCCAAAAGCGAGTACGTTCCATCAGTTTTAGAGATCAGTGAGAGGTACAGCTGAAACAAAGAGAATCATTTTCGATAAATACTATTATCTTGTTGGGTTACGCCAGACTACAACATCTTCAGTTTCATTTTTTCATTACATTGGATTGTCATGCATTGATTTCACCAGTCCCAACATAGAAGGCTGTGCTCAAGTCCTTGCTGGTGTTCGTATGACTTGGAAGGTCTATTTCTTTAAATAAATAAGCATTTCCAACCACACCATAATTTTGGTAGCATTTGTTTCTATCAGTTGAATCGACCTCTGATTTCGACAGAACAAAAACCATTGAATCTACAATGTTCAACTTGACTGCAGAAACGATCTATGACAACAATCATCACAGAGCAAAGCCCATTTTTTGGCTTTAGACAAACCTGTACGGCTTGTCAGTAATATACACATTTCAATATAACGGTCATAGAAAATAAAGCAAATATGCAGACTAACTATAATATTTAGCAAATAAATTACTCAATACTAAAACCTTACTTAGATTCTTGGAACAAGTTCTCTTGAAGAGTCCCTTTATTGCAGTCCAGGTTATACAATCGCTTACAATACTCGCTTAATGGATGCCAAATTTAAAGTCAGATTCTAACCCGACCAGGATTACATTATCGTCCGACTCAAATTTGGAAAGACCCATAACCTGCCCTCACTACCTACGAGAATCTTGGAACCTGTTTTCACTAAAGACTAGAACAGTGTTTAAATCATTAATTTCCCAGAAATACAAGAAACCATCGTAATGCGGTTCATTTTAGGATGAGGGCAGGTACAGACGAGGAACACTTGCAAGCTTCTGTGTCCGAGGACTAGCAGTTAGAACTGCATAGGGGCATGAATTATCGTCGCAATGCCAACGCTATATTCGATACAACAACAAAGTAGCAATGTCAACACATAAAATATACAAGCAGACAAAAATTTGATACTTCTAAAATGCAGATCGTCCTTAATTTCACTTGGTAAATTCAAGAATTTATACAGCATAGACAGAAGTACATCAAGTACGAATACGAGCACGAGCGTTCTGTCAGATGTCACACTGAGACGAAGTGCCGGCTCCGTGTGGTGTACCGGGTGTTCCCCGCTGATCAAATTTAGACTTGTTGTTTTTAATCATGTATATGAAGTAGGTGAGACACTCCTTCTCCGCTACAGGGATTGTAACGAACTGGCGCCATAAAATCTGCAATTAAATATAGATAATCAGTAGCACAAAGGTTATGTTGTGATGCCATGGGTAGAAGTGGACTTGTAAGAGCAAACGAAGCCGTTAAAGAAATCTAGCAATGAATCTCATTAGTCATGAACATTTCGGTGTTTGAAGCAGGCGTGACTTCTATTTCAGAAGGTAAATTAAGTAAAGACTTGAGTGTAGAAACAGCTAAATTCCTACAATTTACGGGAGTAAAGATCCACAAAATCCACTTCAATTGCAACTCTTAAGCAAGAACACTTGCATTCATTCATAAGTGTGTGTGTACTATGCACATCACACATGTTGCACCTTTGTGACAAGCACACGATTAAGACACGAACTCAAGAAGCCTAAAGAGTTTGCAGAGATCATGTAAAACTTATTCAGTCCTTTTTAGACAGAAAATTTGTAAAAGTTTTCGCCGAGTTACGGTAAAGGAGTTGTATGATAAATAGCTAGGGAAAAGAAATTCTGTACTTATATACGCGATATAATGCGTCCTAGTGAACTCAAAACTTGTGATACTCCTATTGTAGAATGCGAAACTAACCAATTACGTGGGTGAGATTTGCTTACTAAACATGTTTACACAACACCGGTCTGAGTACGCTAGACGTTCCACACAGCTCAGTTCGTGAGTGCATTTTTTGTAAAACCACCGAGCTCGTGAAATAAATGCTCATACGGTATTAGTAACGTGTTAGAGTAAAAAAAATAGCCAATATCGGTCCGTTTCATCAACTGCAACAATATGGGAACTGGTTTTAATGTGGCCAGTACCAGCTACACAAGGCGCAATATTTCTAACATCTGCATCAGCAACGTTTCATAATGTGGAACATTACGTCATGATAATCAGTCTTCTTGCGAGCCAAATATTGCAGCCTGACCTTACCAGGTAGAGGAAAGAATTTAACCTTAAAGGATTCTCTGTTATTCACAAAAAATGAACCACAAGCAAATGAAAAACTTACATCGACGAGCTGAGCTTTGTTGAGGCCAGGCTTAGTGGAAATTTTGTAATGTTTCTTAAAGCGGCGTAAAGTGTTCACCTGCACAAAAAATTGCACATTATATTCAGCGTGATTCAATGGTAATGAAGAATGCAGGCACTACCAGCGCAAGTAGTACGGTGGTCAATGCTTGGTCAGGCATTTAACTGGCAATCAGACCTAATAAAACATCTTAAATATTATTATTATCATCTACACTAGTTTAATAAAGAAGTCTGCAAGTTATGCTAAAGGTAAATCCTTTTCAGTGTCCTTGCTTGGATACAAAGATTTAAAAAATTCAGCTAATCTTAAAGCTACCCAGGAAGAAATCTTCTCTGCAGACACGATAGTTTATGCTATAAAGACACATTTTACAATGAGTAATATTGAAATAACTGAACAAACCTCTCATCACCTAAACTCCAATTTATTCAAGTACCAAGCTTCACTATTACTTCATATATCAATTTATTATTTTTAGAAGCCATCGCAGTGAAATCCATGATATTTATTCCTGCGGTTAGCATTTCAACTTAAATAATTCTTCTTCTTTGACAAAAGTTTCACTTTAACGGTATCATTTCAGAAATACTCAAATAATTCGTTGACTAAACTTATTTTGAGTAGGTAATGCACTAATTAACAAGGAGTAGGAAAAGAAGGAAAGATTAACCTGCATCAGAACAACGACCAAACTTAGAGATGCTGTCAGTGTTAAGCATGTTGGAGATGAGAGTTTGAGCAATATGGTGGACAGAATGAGATATAACACAAGGCATAGAGTCGTGTTGAGTTCTAAAATGAAGACATGGATAAAATGAATGACCAGCGTTTGGTTGAAAGAGTGATGATTGCAGAACTATGTAAGAAGCTCATTGTGGTATAGACGGTCGATAAATAGAGCGAGACAAGATCTGTAAGTCTCTATAGAACCTAAGAGTTGAGTGCTTGAGTCATGCAAGGAGTAGAATGCTCTTTGATCACTTAAATGCACCCACAACAGGGAGCTGATTGGGCACTGCATATCTTCTCTTTAAGAGCACAAATGAAAAAGAGAAGACCAGACAATGACTTTGCATGGATAAATTGTCAAACAATACAAAGCTCCACAGCAGGAAACTAATGAATGTTTCAAATAATAATGTTTCATGAATTGGAGGTTAGTGCTCACTCAGTTGCATAAATGCTGAGACTCATCTTTGGCTGTGAAAACCATATCAATTTTGTGGTTGAAATTTAGTAGTTAATGTATTGGTATAAAGCATATTCTTTGATAGGTACATACTTGGAGATTGATAAGTTCCACTTCAGGTGTGTCCAAGGAGCTTCCTGCAGACATGGTAGTAGAAGGGGCTGTGTGCTGCTCTGGCTCCATGAGCTCTTCATCCGAGTCTCGTCTTTTGCGCTTCATCCGCACACTCTGGATGAGGTGCTTGTGGTGTTCACAGATGTAATTGTGAGGACTCTGAAATGAACAAGTTCTGTACAATGATGCACCACACAATAACATATTTGTTAGATTCTCATATGTACTTTAGTCAAATCCAATACTGCATACACCATATGAATAAATGGTATACAGCTACAGCATTAATGTCATCATGACAATTTCCCTGTTTGAGGCTTAATTAGTTTTCCTGCCAGATGGTTGCAAAAACTAACCAATAAGAGAATGTACTAAGAAACAGAAGGCATAAAAATGATTCAACCATAATTACAGGCACCATGCCTAGAGGAAGAAACAAGGAATTTAGTCCAACTATTCAATTTTACAGAGGCAATATAATGCTTTGGGAATGCTTCTCATCTCAAGGTCAAAGTATTCTTCATATTATCAGGAGAGGTGGGGAAACAATCAGATAAACAGAGGCAATGAAAAGGTAAAAATTGTGCTGCATAGCCTGAGCTGATGACTAGCATAATTATAAGACACCTCACCTCAGGGTCTAGATGAAGCTTCAACTTGCGCTGAGCAACATTTCGTTGTATTCGTTTGTTGTACGCAGCATTGCCAGCATCACGAGTGCATTTTTCCTCATCATCGTAGAGGCAGCACAATTTAAAAGGAGAATCCATCATTAACTTAAAATAGTTTTAGGTTAGGTCTGGAAAAATAAAACAAAACAAGTGAATGTCATTTTTATGGCAATTTCTTCATAATATTTGATACATTAAACTAGGTAAATATGTGAATGACACCCAGAAAATTCAAACTTTTTTCTTACTGCTTACCCTTTAAGAATGGAATAAATGATTGGAATAAATTAGTGAGTCAGGAAGGTTCTATCAACTTTGTTAAATTTTATAATAATTGACCAACAATGAAATGAAATAAAATACTTATTTGATCCTCAACACTAAAATCATTTATAAAAGCCTCTCCTATATAATATCTAAGTTGATAATTCCCATAGAAACTAGCCTACCAAAAACAATTTCTATTTCAACAACTTGTCCATAAAATTCAAGACTAAAACTCTAGCAATAGATTTGTATGTAACACCAACATAAACTACAACCTATAGGCAATGTTTCCATAGAGAAATAATACATGAAAATTGCTCAACAAATCAATGATTACAATTTCAATATCCAGTATTAGATTCTGCCATTAACTTATCAGCATTTCCAGTTCACTTCAGCCATTGTTTACATGAGATATTTATAGAGTAATGGTTCTATTTAAAACCTAATTCTTAAATCACATAATTTGAACCCATATGGTCTCAACACCTGAAAAATATGTGAAGCCTATAAAGTATGTACTTTGAGGTGTGGTAGATACAAAGATGATGGATCCTTGTTTTGAATTTAATGTGGACAAACTGAAGGAATGGGAACACGCAGGGAATACAGTGGTGGAAGAATGTCAGGCCTAACACCAGCACAGATCACTAACTCCTCGGCTACAGTAAAAACAAAGTTTACGTAAATTTTATTTGTTTTGGATCTTGGTTGCATCATGACCAATTTTCAATTCGAACTGGAATAATAGTCATTAGCCGAAGTCTGATTAAACTTGGTCATTTTTAGTATTACTGCAGGGATAAATTTCTCTTTATCTTTCTGGCACTGGCAGACTTTGCGACAGAATACAGTGGATTTCGATTTATACAATTTCATATTAGTCTTAATCGCCGTCTACGCTACTCCATTTCAAATTTCCTCTCACTTCTAGGCAAGCTAGGTGAAAAGACTGCATTAAAATATATCTACACTCCGCCTACTCGCCCACACAAAAATCATGACAAGAATGTGACGAAAAGAACGTATAAACGTTTCAAATAGGCCAATACAAAATATGATTTGATAAAACTTACCCCAAAAAAGCAACTTCTACCCTCACTGTCATCAGCTTTCATTAAATTCATGCACTACATGTTGTAGATAAAAACATAAATGCCTAAAATGTGAAATAAGAGTTGTTACTGTCATATGTAAAATCCACTTTCAGGCCGCGTTCTCGTACTACCGATTTATATTGCTAGAATTCAGATGAAATGTAAATTTAGACTAACTTCTACTTGAATGTGTTCTTTGTGCCAAATGTGCAAAAAGTGAGCAGTGTTTTGTTCCCAGCTTACATATCTTTGTATCTGTGATACTCTGTGTGACACTGCATTCCGGTTCCCAACCATGTAAAATTTCCATCTCTGTTACGAAGAGCGTACTATAATAGAATCCACCGATATTCACATCAAAAGAAAATCTCAGAATACGAATGGTATCAGATATTACGGAATTCGCCAAATTGTGTTTATTTAGAAAACAAGCAAACGTCAAGACTGAGATATCACAAGGCTAAAATCTTGAATGAAGGTATAACTGAAATGAATTCCATAACAACAACAACCAGCCTTTATGAGCTTTCACGAGCGTTCGTTATACAGTATGCAAAATTTCTAATTAATAAACTTTATCTGTAAATCAATCGCTGAACATGATGATCATGCTGGTGATGAGGCCTCAAATTTTTCTGTGAGAATAAAAAGTACAAAGTTTAAGAGATATTTCAGGAGCAAAATAAGTCTTCAATAAATGATATGTTATGCTCTGGACACAGAAGTCTTGTGATCTTACAAATGCTCTAAAAAGTGAACGTTGTTGCTCTTAGTGTTGCCCAGTCTTTGAAGAAAGTCAAGTTCTCAAAGTGAAGTATAATTTCAGGAGGAATTGCGTCCTCCTGAAGAAACGGACGGATGAAGAGGGGAAGCGACTTGGCTCCTCTGCAGGGGGCCGTGCTGATGTCGCTGGGACACGCGCCCCTGATGTGCAGGTGAGGTGGGCTAGCAGTCCCGCGCTAGGGCGCCAGGTAAACTACTTTTTTTCCTGAGCTTTGAACGAAAGTGGTCCAGGTGTGAGTACTTCGAACGAAAGTAGCCCAGGTGTGAATACTTTGTGAAGTTTTCTTAGTTGGTGCTATTTCTCAACAATGAACTCCACTAGTTTTAATAAGGGGGTTCTTTAATTATACTGCTGCTGTGACCTAGACTTGAGGTTAAATAAAGGCTGTCAGGTTTAGACTCAGCTTTTATTCTTGCGGGCCAGACATGAGAAATAAGGTTCTTCGTTCTTCAACATGCATGGGATCTTGCCAACAGGAGGGTCCTCAAGGCTGAAGTGAAGACTCTGGTTGATCAGTGGGAAGTAGTTCCAGTTCCCAGTGCTTTGTGGTGATGGTGAATGATTTTGTGTATTAATGTGATTGGTTCAACTCAGTCTCCTATATTGAGAGGTACGAATCTTTGTTCGTTTCAGTCTCTGATCATAACTGAGTATGTGCCGTACCTTAGTCAAGGCAGTTTAGTACGTTAGTTAGCGCTGTTGACTTTGTAGATTCTAAACTGTATCACTAACAGTGGGTGAAGAAAGTAATGACGGCCTCACAATAAACACACACGCGAATTTTAACGGCAACAAAAACTATTGACACCGGGTCCGGTATTTATATGGGCCCGTACCGGAAACCCGGGTAGAACGCTTACCAATGTTGCCGACATCGGCGTCCTTAGTTTTTGGAACGCTTAGAACTAATTTAATTACAAATAAAATTCATCACTATGTTGTCACTAAAAATTGTCAATAAAAATGTAAAAATAAGATCAAAATTCGATAATGATAATTACGCTAATTTCTAGTGAGATTAATGAGATGACTGCTAACTTATATTGTAATGCATGTGCTATTAAGGAGGGAATTTAAAGATATAGAGATGAATGGTACATAGAGTGATACCATTCTTGCTACAACTTCGAACGAATGTGGTCCAGGTGTGAGTACTGAGAATGAACGTAGTCCATGTGTGATTACTTTGAAAGAACGTGATCCAGGTGTGAGTACTGCAGACGAAAGTGTATCAAGTCTGAGTACTCTAGACGAAAGTGCATTAGGTGTGAGTAATTCGAGCAAAAGTGGTTTTAATGCTAGAGCATGATGGTGAAACGGTTTTTTAAGTAAATGTATAAGACGGAAGTGGCCTCAATATGAATGTATCAGAGGGAAGCAGTCTCAATGTGAGTGTATCAAAGGAGGGTGGTTTCAATGTGAGTGCATCATCCTGGTGGTTCAGGGATGGAATCCTATAATTTGCATCCTACATATCTTCCGTTTGTAACACATATATTGTTATACGTGAATTATTTATAAACATTAACTCATCGTCACAAATACATAACATGCAAGAGCTTTATAGCCATTGGTGCGTGGAGTGTTCAGTGAATGAGTATACAGGATAAAGTAACTATAGAAGGCCATATTCAGTGGTAGGATTTCGGAATGGTGTTCACATCCTGCACAGAGCGGCGGCATCCGGCTCGTGTGAAGCCATTATCCGTCTCGTGCAGATGAAGGTTAGAATGGACACTGCCGACAGAAGACTTAGCTTCACTCCCCTGCACTACGCCGCTGCCTTCGGGTGCCCCAACGCCGTCTACCTTCTCTGCAGACTGGGGGCTGACATCGGTAGAACAGGCGTGGTAAATATTAGAGGTTTTTATTTCTGTTAAAGCTTGTACAGTCTACGCTCAAAAAAGTGTTTGTACAGAAAGCACGAGAATAATGGTTTTGATGCTTATCTTGAATGCATATTCACCGAGCAGAATTGCAACGTGTCCTGTGTAAAGTGATAGAGTTTTCTAGGTACAGGTTTTATTGAAAGGATCCCCTTAGAAATCATTTTGAAAACCTCATACATATTACAGAGTTATAGACTTAAGAAGGACGTTCAGTAAATAGTCATTGTTGCAACTATTTTGTAATATTCATTATTTAGGGCTAAGATTTATGACACTGTATGGCATCTTATTGTATACGTTGATCTTAACTTTGGTGTACACTTAATAAGTTCTGGCATTGACACAGGGTGGTCTGAGCCCACTGGGGGTAGCAGCGCGCAGCGGACACGGCGAGGTGGTGGAGGTGCTGGTGCTGTGGGGGGCAAGACTTGAATCTGAACACTTGCTGCTCTCGACGGTGTACCACAACTGCAGCACCCGCTCCACACTCCAACTTCTGCAGCGTGGTGCACTCAAGTCAGCAAGCAAACGAGAGATTTATGAACTGTTGGCTAAGTGTTGTAGAAATGGACACTTGGATTTAATCTCGGCCATACTTGATTCTGATAGTGACATTAATCTGTTCGCTCTGAAGGATTACACTGTAGAGTTCTCGACGGAGAGGCGTTCAAAATACGCTGTTGATGTCCAGAAGCTGTTGTTTGAGTATCAGTTGAAAGTGACAGAGCCGATTACGCCTCTGCTTCTCAAGGGGGCTAGCGCTGTGCAGAAACGATACCACAGAAGAAGCAGGTCTCTATAATCATGATCAAATAAGAAGTAAGAAACTATGAGCCCATATTTGTAACAAATATGCGTTCTTTGCGTTATCTGCTGGTACTTATTGCGAAAAGATATACCTGGGTCAAAAATATTTTCAGTAAAGTCGAATGAAACGGGTTTTGTATTATTTACGGAATATTTAATTTTTTTGTACCGTATTTAGGGCTAATAAACTCCAAAATGAAAACAATATGGATCGTTATTTGAGTTTTAATAATTTTACAAACGTTAGTTGAGTGAAGAATTTTATTATAAAACTTTCTATAAGTATCATAAACCTCAGCTCTCCAATACAATAAAAAACTGCTACGTGAGAAAAATCCCTAATTTCTTTAACGCTTGCAATCAAAAATTATAACGCAACGAAATTACCACAAGAGATTGAAGCATGAATGACCTTCACCTGGTGAGTCACGGGACGTAGTCAGGCAGATATATGAGAATTTAGCTGCTTTTTCAGAGGCAGCGTGCGGGTGTTTCTAGAAGAACAGGATAGCGTACGCCGATACAAAAGCGTACATAGAAATTAAGTGTATGCTGCTACTCGTCTCAGGTTGTCAGAAGTAGAGCCAAATATCTGAATTCAAAATGTTTACAGGTTTTAACTATATTCGTTGCTCTGTCCCAAAATTTCCATCGATAGGACAAAACGCTTTTCAATTTCTTATGGGTCAGTTATGTTACATATGACTCTCGAAAAGGCCGGCTGGTAGGAGACGCCAAAGGCAAGAGTCTACCTGAGAAAAAAAGCTTAAATAGGAATAGTAATTAACTTACTCAGTAGAATAGAATAGAATAGAATGAGGCTATAGGAACGAACCCTCTGGCCCATTCTTGAGTCGGATAATTACTTCGATAATTATTCGGTTGTTTTACCCAAGTCCCATGCCCTATTTCCAGCTGCGTCAACCATGTCGGCAGCGGGATTCGAACCCGGGTCTTCCCGCTCGCAAGCATATTCGCTCACCAGTCGACCAAGCTGGTGATGTTAGGTTTAACCCACACACAAGTTAGGTTTAACCCACAGGCACAAGTTAGGTTTCCCCGCAGGCACAAGTTAGGTTTAACCTACAGGCACAAGTTAGGTTTAACCCACAG
>VCRD01010133.1:0-11807 GCA_006783055.1 Trinorchestia longiramus | reverse complement strand
TCCAATTCATTCCTCAAAGACGTTCATTCGCTACTGGCATTCAGTCTTTCACTCCAATTCCTTCCTCAATGACGTTCATTCGCTGCTGGCATTGTCTTTCACTCCAATTCATTCCTCGATGACGTTCATTCGCTACTGGCCTTGTCATCACTCCAAATCATTCCTCAATGACGTTCATTCGCTACTGGCATTCAGTCTTTCACTCCTCAATGACGTTCATTCGCTACTAGCATTCAGTCTTTCACTCCTCAATGACGTTCATTCGCTACTGGCATTCAGTCTTTCACTCCTCAATGACGTTCATTCGCTACTGGCATTCAGTCTTTCACTCCAATTCATTCCTAAATGACGTTCATTCGCTACTGGAATATAGTCTTTCACTCCAATTCATTCTTCAAAGACGTTCATTCGCTACTGGCATTCAGTCTTTCACTCCAATTCATTCCTCAATGACGTTCATTCGCTGCTGGCATTCAGTCTTTCACTCCAATTCATTCCTCAAAGACGTTCATTCGCTACTGGCATTCAGTCTTTCACTCGAATTCATTCCTCAAAGACGTTCATTCGCTATTGGCATTCAGTCTTTCACTCCAATTCATTCCTCACTGACGTTCATTCGCTACTAGCATTCAGTCTTTCACTCCAATTCATTCCTCACTCGTTCACTGGCACTCATTCTTGACCAGTGTTCATTCCTCACTGGCTAATTGTCAGTCATTCCTCACTGGCATCAATTCTTCGCTCACTCGCAGTCTTTCCACACACGCTTATTTACATTCATGTCCTACTCGTGTATTCATTTCTCACTCGCTCGGTTCATAACTAAATTATTATTATTATTCTCCTTCACTAACGTTATGAGCTATTCCTTGCACATGTATAATGAAACCTAAATTATAATCTGCAATAATTCTGTTTAAGTTCGAGGTGAAACTAACATCTTTAGATACTGAGAGACATTAACTTCACTAGGAAAAATTGTAATTATGAATTACTTAATAAAAGTAGTATTTCTCGTGTTACTTCTTTTCTATTACTTCGTACGTGTAATGAATATTTTTCACACACTAGATACTATTAAGGATACGTAAATAAGTTAAAATGTTTAGCAGAGTAGACTTCTCATAGATTCCATTACACTCCTCAGCGTGCTTTCATGACCACTAACGTTTATCTACAGTTTGACCTGAGGTTGTCCAGAGACGGTAGCGGCAAAGGCGCTGCGTTGGTGGCTGCCATTGCATCACGGTGCGCGAACAAGTAAACAACCTCACCTTAGCGCTCAGACGATAGCAACGTGATGCTGACACCTACTGAACTGACAGCTTCACCGACATACAGTTCATTCATGATAAACTTGACATTATTGAGGATGCAGACGGCGTGCCACTGCCCTACGCTGGATCCCATATGTGTGTTGACGGGCTTCCTATCTCTCAAAACTGGAAAAGCGACTTCATCATTGACATTTTAATTTAGTACGAATGTGACAGTCGTAAGGAAAATATCAAGAATTTCACCTTGAACTGAAAATACTATGGACTGGAAAAAAATATGTTTTAAAAATGGTTTTACCAAATAGTGACAGTTCAGGAACGATTTCAAGAATGTAATTCATTTTCTATACTAAGAGAATTCACAATTATATTTCTTTAAAACCTGCTGCGTCTTTTATTCTACTGAAACCGAGCGCTGCAAAGCAAGTAAACCCTGCTAACTTTATTTCAACTGCACCAAAATCATCCTCCATGCATTGAACTAAGTAACTTAGCATGTGCAGTATTTTTGAAGGCAGATACATGCATCATTATATCTTTAGGACGTACACTGAACAGTTTTGTTTCCGAAGTTTTCGAAGACTGCAAGCATCTCAGAGACCGAGAGATAAAAAAGAAAAGAAACAATTGATGCATCAGTCGCTCTAATATGAACAAAAAAACAAGAACGACAGGATTTCACTTAAATAACAATAATTTCTAGTATCAATTGAAGCTTTAAATGAAACTCGAGGATGCAACTGAAAAGAAGAGTAATGCTTCAGTCTACACATAATTCTGACCAGGACAGACTGTTTATAGAACAGAAAATAAAACCCTACCCAGTTACTGAGATACAATAAGTCCCAAATATTACCCCAAGGATTAACTTCTAGCGAACCCCTGAACTAGGTACTACAGATGTAGTTTGAGACAGCTGTAAAGGAAATTCAAGAGAAATTTGACAATAATCGCAAATCATTGGTAAATTACCCATTCTTCACTACAGAGAACAACTCACAGTGCGACGTGGCAGTTCCATGGCTGAAGAAAGCGACTGGCACTAAATAGACAAAGGCACGTGTCTTTCCCTCTTCTCTTTGAGCCACTGCTGGATGTGCTCGTGAGGCTCAAGGGGCCTCGTGTCATGGTAGTAATGCTTGGGAGGTTTACCCTCTTCCAGGGTACAGCAGTAGTGCACGAACCTGTGACGTATAATCCCAACTCGCGCCTTCGAGTGTCGGCGCATAGTTTTGATAACTTGGTCCGGCAAGCAGAACGATTCCGCTGCAAACAAAAAACCTCGTCAGTAAAACTACTCAACATAAAGTTTAAACGCAGAAGAAATTTTGCGAACTGGAAATATCTTAGCAAATAGTTACATGTACGTATATGAAAGTTTAAGCTATTTTTAATCTGCAGGAGAGCACACATCAACATCCCAAGTCAAATCAAGTCTATTCCACAAGTAAATTTCGTCTTTCAAAGGAAAACTTGATGGCCAAAATGGTTCCTAACTAGTGGAAATTTGTGGCTATTTTTTTGCTAAGTTTACTCCAGCAAACGCTGGTTTACTTTCAATTGACAACTTGGCTAAAAATGTATTTTGTATATTACACGTTATGAAAATGAAAATTAAAGTTCTGGCCAAACATTATTAATAATAAAATACCAGAAGGCAAAGCTGCAAACGGATTTCACCAGATTAAAAATTAAACTCTTTCTAATACTGCATCATACATTCATAAGAGTTTCAGGGAGACTCAGAAATCCATATCAATAGTCATCAATTTCAACAAGGCTTAAATCAACAAAAGCAATCAATGTCAACTGAGGACCGAGATAAAATTAGAATTTCCTAATTAGATTTTATCTAATCTGAAATAATTTAAGAAGTCACCTAAATCGTGTGAAACCATCGACAACTCGTAGCTGAATTTCATATCGGCATGCTACACCTATAACTCACAAGTTGATCATTTTTTTCAAACTATATGATCCAAAAAAATATTGGAGCTCATTAATTAAAAAACATTACGTTATGCTGCCACATTTATGAAATAAATTAGGCCGTTTTATGTTCCTCATTTAATATTCGGCTACACTCAACAAATCAATCAGTAAACTGAGCGCATTTCAATTCATATTTATAATAGCCAAATCATTTTCAGCAATATGTTCAACTTGTGTAGTAATAGTTTTGAATAAAAATTTCGAACAAGGAGCTAAAAGAAATAATTTCAACAGCCCTGAAATTTAATCATTCCGACTTCACTAACATAAGAATTATCATAGTATATTCTTAAGAATTGTCATAGTATATTCTACTGCTCTGACAAAATTCAAAAGGATAGATGGCGCCAAGTTCGTCAATACCACTGAAGTATTAGTTATTGTACTGAAATTTGAAAACATAGATGTTAGTATAATAAATATATGTTGCTTCGACCTTACATAGGGCGCCAGCCCCAGCGTCACAAAATGCGTGTACCGAATCGTCGTAACTATTGTCCATTTCTTTGCCGTAGCCCTCAACTTCCTATTAATTGTATCCGTGGTTATGAACTTTCTGATTCACGGGAATAAAAGAGCGTAAACGAGCAAGGCATCATTACTCTCCATAGTACCACGTGCTACTCAAAGCCTTTCATACAACACAAGCAATACAGTACTTATCGAGTACACGTACACTTACAATCTTAAGTTATGAGACATACTGAAAGTACGCACATGGTATAGTCACAGCTCCAGTAACGTGAGCCATCTTCTGTAGCCTCTTTAAGAATTAAAAGAACATTGTTTGCAAAAGATTCATTGGCTGAATGGACTACTAAACATAAGCCGGTTTGTACAATGACACATTACATGATGCAGAACCACAATTGCGAACTGGAGCGATCATTCAAGTGAATACATTAAGAGAAATAGAATGTTGGAACATACCTTTACTGTCGATAGTTACATAGAACATCCAAGTTTCACGCAAATACGAAGATTATTGGAAATCGTACTTACAGACCCAAAGATTGGACGGGAATTCTACATTGTGTTCTTCGACAGCCATTTTCTGAGCCTCGAGTATAGTCTCTAGGACATCCACAGCACCTGTAACATTTGCAGTCCATTAAAGAAGAGCTAAGAACTCAATTTTCTACAAAAACAAACGATTGATTTCTCTTCGAAAGAAAAGTTTTTAGCAAGAATAACATTGAAGAATTAGTCTATATTTGCCTAAACTTGATGTCAAAATTTCGTGGATGCAAGTTTGCATACTTATGAAACAGATGTCGCGAGAGTAAAAGAATTTCAAGGGCAAAAATTCAACTACTCGCACATAAACAAAACAGCTGAAACCAAGTTAATGCAAAATTCTGGCTCGTTTTCCATTAGTAATGGTGCGACTTAAGCTCAATCACGGTAGGCTCGAGCTTCATAGTTTCATCTCTAGCAATCTCCCACTGTGAGAGAAAATGCATATGTGCATCACTCATATGCATGCCCTTATGTCGGCCCCGCATGTACGGCAGCAACAAAATCTTGCCGTTCCCGTAAAAATTTTTTTTCCAGAACAGGGTTCTTGATCTCGCGTACATCACTCATATTCATGATGGACTCTGAACTGGCCAGGACTAAGCTTCTTCAAAATGTTTAATATCATTGAAAAACTAGCAAGTCTCTAATGGTTCTCGTGTTGAGAGCTCAAATGGAAAGTTGACTGCATAATTTAGAGCAGTCGAACCGAGCAACAAACATAGCCTAACAATTGTACCAATTGCGGGTATTACAAATTCTTCTTCGGTACGGGCATACACTCCAATTTTAACAGTCTGAAATGTCCTTAAGTCTCAAACGAAACTGGATGTAAGGGGAAGAGAATATGCAAGATGTACAAGAGAAACGAGTCTAAGAGTAAACAAACATCAAGGAGATGAAAATTATCAACTCATTTATCTATTGGAAACACTGACATGAAAGTTCACTGGAACGATACGTAAGATAACTCCAAAAAAGAGAACAAGAGATATAGAAAAACCAGGGTGATTAACTATGAACTTAAACATGAAAACAAGCAAGACCCCCGTGAGACGTGTAATGGTGTCACATCACCACTAGCTTGGTCGACTGGTGAGCGAACCCGCTTGCGATGCGGGAAGACCCGGGTTTGAGGCCCGCTGCCGCCGTGGTTGGTTTGTGCATGACCATCGGTGGCTAGAATTACGGCATGGGACTTGTGTACCAATCCAAGAATGGGCCAAAAGGCTCGTTCCTATCGCCTCATTCTATTCTATGTAAATTTTTTTCTATTGATGGGCACTTCAAGAAACCCCCGAGGAGTCTGAGACTTCAAGCTTTCTTGAGGATGCACATACCAACCATTGCGGGGTAAGTTTTAGCCAAGCTAAAACTTACCCCGCAATGTTAGTGAATTTGTGAGGGCTTGTCAAATGACTGACTATGTAGTACTGACAAGACCTAATAAACATAATACATGGTGTATTTTAAAAAAAATATTCAATTTCGCCGTGTGCTACAAGCATTAACTTTGAAATTTGCAAGTTTTATAGTTAAAACATGCAACAAGTTTGAATCACGCACTTTTAAACGCTGAAAAGTGATCGTCTTAAGGAAGGTGCAGAGTATTATATAATGTTCAATACTTAACCAATGGGCCTTTTGTAACGTCATAGCTGTAAGCAAACAAAAGAGGCAGTACACGAAACCCAAATTTGCCATCCCCATAAAAACTAAATAAATCGGTAAATCAATGGACAGTAGGCATCTTGATAGCGTAGGAATTAGTGAAGTTGTAATAGTAAATCAGGTTAATGAAAAGTTTTCATTCTAGTAAAACCTGCGCTTGGGATGAGATTATTAACTCAAAGCTGTCACAAAATATATTCCATAAGCTCTTTGAAATATAAGAGCCTTACACTTTATTCAAATATGACATTTGTTTATTTATCTTTCATTCCAGATAGAAAAAATTATACAGAAATGTCAAGAATGACAGAAAATAATTTCAGGCTTCTACGTTAATGCGTATCGAGTTCAGAAATGTATACGCTGTCATTCTCATATGGCATGTATATTTAATATTCGAATAGAGAAAAAAAATCATCACGGTTTATTACCAATGAAAGAAAGGTTTCAAAAAGTTATTTCAGTAAGCTCCCACTATAAAATACCGGGATAGACAATTTTTTCTTTGTGATAACAGTAACCTTGAAAAGCCTTCTTCATGAAACTTCAATAGCTTACCAATACTAAAATTAATACTATGTAAAATTCGAGTTTGAACCCACATCCACTTTATAAGAATTTTAGCAATATCAAAACCGATACTACAAAATTAAAGTAATAAGTCAGCAGATGAGGCATTGAAGACCCTCGTGATACGGAACTACACGGTCAATGGCACGGAACTCCAGCAACCTCTACAAGAGCTTCGTGAGTCACGAAGCTCTTGTAGGGGTTGCTGGAGTTCCGTGCCATTGACCGTGTAGTTCCGTGTCACGAACTACACGGTCAATGGCACGGAACTCCAGCCACCCCTACAGGAGTAAAGCAATGTAGAAATCGAAAAAATTGAAACATAAAAAGTACCTTACTACTCTAAATTAATGACAGCCTCCAGCAACAAGCGTAGCTGTGTGTGCGGTGAATAGCTAAGAGTACCATTAAGGAGCACTAATTGGACCAAGGGCATTGATGAGGATAGACACTACCAGCATATCCATCCAAGTGCATTCATGAGAACAGACACTACCAACATATCCATCCAAGTGCATTCATGAGGACAGACACTATCAGCATATTCATCCCAGTGAAGCTCAGGAATCCATCATCCCGAGAAGTGCTAAGTACTGTATCCAAAAATCTGCAGAGGGACAAAACCCTTAACCGCACTACTTTGAGATGACAAGTCGTCAAATTAGCGACATTATCAAGTTATAAGATTTATAATGCTGTTCAGAGTTACAATGAATAAATATTTTACACACTTGGAAAAAGGTCACTAGCTCTCATACCCTAAAATTTTAATTTTATTTCTGGAATTGGTTAATTTGTAAAGTGAGAACTGATTACACGCCATCTATCATTCTGCCCTTTTCTTTACGAGGAAACAATTCTCAGGGAAAATTATTCAAAATAATATAATTCACTATACTTAATTATCCTAATTTATTATTAGGATGACCAAAGAGTGTAGAGCAGTGGTCCCCAACCACCGCAGTTGTGTTGGGGACCGATGCGTGCACAATCCAACCGCCGGGGCCTCGCACAATCCAACCCCTGGAGCCTCGCACAATCCAACCCCCGGGGCCTCGCACAATCCAACCCCCCGGGGCCTCGCACAATCCAACCCCCGGGGCCTCGCACAATCCAACCCCCGGGGCCTCGCACAATCCAACCCCCGGGGCCTCGCACAATCCAACCCCCTGGGCCTCGCACAATCCAACCTCAGGGCCGCAGACCGGTACTGGTCCGTGGATCAAATAATACTCAGCCTCAGGAGAAACATTTAATTATTTACATTCTATTTACTGCGATGTATTTCTCGGGATCGTGAGACTTTCCATAGACGAGAGGTTAATTAGGCTGTGGTAAAAGTATCAAACGTTCATTGGTACGCAGGGGTAAAAAGATTGGGACTCCTGGTGTAGAACAAGGCACCTACAATAACAGCAGTCTTGCACAGTACACTGTACATGAATGTCTGTGGAGTCAATTGGAATGTATTTATTAAACTGTGGTTAGTGACACAATGCAATATTAATTTTCACTTTCAACAGTCAGAATTTTCAAGTTCTAACGTTTCCCAAAAAATTACACGAGAGCTTTTACACTAAAATATTCCTTTGAACATATACTCAAAAGTGATAAAATACAGTAATGACGATTTTAAAACTAAAAAAAATCCATTCCACATTCCAAATCGATATGGATGGATACAAAAACTTCCTTGATTGGTCTAAACGAACTCTGACCTTTCATTGGGCAAAACTTGAGTTGGTTGATTGCATCATCAATGGTCATGCCTCGGATGAACTTGGCAACCACCTGCATTTTCTTCGGGTAGTATCGAATATTGCGCTTCTCGTGGCAAACAAACTGCACAAAAAGACTAGGTCATTAACATAGCACACTTCTTAGGGAAAAAATTCTTTCATGACACCAAGAGTTGTATCTATAATGGTTCAGAGAGTAGTCAGCCTGGGATGGCATTTGGTCTAAATGCAGTCGATACACTTAATTATTGAATTATTCGTATGAATTATTCGAAAAATTGGAAGGTGTCTCAAACAACTGTGTTGCACCGGCTGATGTGTGTGTGTGCAGCAGTAGTGTAATACGCGCTCCATACATGATCAGTACGTTCCTGATGTGACAAAAGCAGCTACCGCGCATCAATAGTTATTTAATATGATTTTATACAGAAAAACTAGGTATGTGCCATATCTGTCAAGCCAAGGGTTAAACATCATACATCATACACAACTTTATTAGTATTGAGACCAAAAATACTGGCTAATTGTCAAGTAAAATTTGGTATGTACTGTCAAAACTAAAGAAACTTTTTAGTCTAATCAACATACAGAGAATGGATAGATATAAAATCACTGGAATGAAGAAATAAAAACTACATTAATAGCTGTTGTCCTTGTGAGAAATTTATAGTCAATTCACGCTAAAATAAACCCTGATACTGATATAACAATAGAGCCTAGTTCATTAGTGACCCTTGTAAATCAGGATATTAATAAAGAACACACCAGTGTACACTGGTACACAAAATTAACCTGCTGCATTCACCACACAAAACTTTAAAAATAAGGTGAGACACCACCTTCAAAGCATTTATTCAACTTACTCCACAATTACACACAAAATAAATACTTGCTACACAAAATGGTTACATTTTCAGTTAAAATTAATTCTTTTTAGCCAATTACTTGGTCAAAATTTCATTGCATATTACACTCGGAGAGTTACTAGAAGTTCTGTACATACAAATAGAATCCGAATGAAAATACATGCATCCAGAACGTTAGCCACTGATTATAGACTGTTACTTTACTGTATGATACTGTAGCGAAGGCCCATTACGATACGTTGGAATTGAAGGGATACAGCACAACTAACAGAAGTATAAAGCACAACAGTCCGACCTGATCCAAGATGGACTGCTAAGCACCATCTACATAAGGCAATTACACTGTATGAGGTGGCAAAGGAACAGCAGGTTAAAAAGTTTCAATGGGGGTGTCTCTTTGTCTGACAACCATGATGCTTCCCATGCTCTTCTTCTCGATAGTCGGCACATAGTCGTCAGCAATCTCACGTCTTACTCTTACAAGCCCAGTATCAAATGTTTATGAACCAGTAGTGTGATGAAGAAGAATTGCACTACTAACCTATTCAAAGAAATGGCTAATATTATATGATGCCTTCTGTGCCACATGGGCAAAGACACCACCAGCTAAAAAACGTTTCTATGGTATCAAAACCTGAAAATCAAGCTTGGAATGTTAAAATTTAAATTTGCAAACTTTGTATGACAATTTCTAAAATCTTGTTTTGGGGATCTTCACCCATGTGATATGCAAAGCATATAAAATCAAGGAAAACTAAAGAATATCCTGAAAATTTTGTAGAATTGATACAACAAAGAAAGATAAATAAAATATGCAAAAATGTTGCAATCACAGACACAGCAGAGGTGAAGCCTTATCAAACATTGTGTCATAGAGCTTACAGCATGTCTTGGAGCTTCTCCAGGTTCCAGCGGTGGGTATTTCTTCAAGTTGTGCCGATGGAAAACAGAAACATCAGGGTCATACTTCGAGTATATTGGATCACCACTGGCACTGAGCAGAGCAGAGGCGTGTAGCTGAGACACATGAGTACCAGCTCTCCAGGGGAGGCATTGCGGCTGGAGTACACGAATAGTTAGAATTACTACACATTAAAGAAAGCATTCGTTACTACTGGAAAACCACAGCAATGCACGAAAAATTCCGATTCAGATATCAAAATATAGTTGTTATTACTGAGTAGCAATTAGCCTCTGATTATCCTTATCCTGGCAATTACTACAGAGGGAGACGTGACACCCACTTCCTTCCTTGTTGTCTACTTCTAATCGCTGACATATATTTTGCAGCACTACGAAACCAATGTGAAAACCATACACAGCAAGGAGCTGTATGTATATTATCTCAGAATATTGTCATTTTTTGTACAATAATAAGTTGTTTATAGAAAATCAAAATGTCCACTAGGAATAAAATTCAGCTTTTATCATGTCTCACATGGGTTAAGCAAAGTTTCTTGTCATGAAAAGTTTCAAAAATACACAAATTACAACATACAAAATGAAGGTCTCTCTCTTGAATAAAATTATGTTTGGTAACATTTGGCTGATACAATCATAAATAGGCAAGTATGGACTGATGAACAGTATGTATGTATATATGCATGCCCATATGCAGGAGGAGAGCAACCAAACATGCCAGTAAATTAAGTGATTTAACTGCTCCATTCCCAGATTCAGGAAATGTTTTAAGATGTACAAAACTATTGAAACATTTATAAAAGGCTAAAATGCACTATGCTAAGTTTTAAATCTTTTCATTCACACGATTGTGCATAGTTAACAAAAAACACTAATGTTCCATTGATAATAATGGGACACCAGTGTCTCAATGGTAACACCATTCTATCAAATAAGTTAGCATGAAATAATCTCTCTTCCTTTACTGAAAACAATCATAACCAAATATTAATTCTTTAAAAAGTAAGCTAAGATGACAAACAATAACCAACAAGGTCACATAAAAATAATGATTCACCTTATTTGTTTTAGTTTTAAAATATTTAGCAAAGTTTATTCATTAGGTGGGAACAGGAATAAAACGATCCTTGCACAATGGTGAATTGCAAGCATCACTCATGTGCCTAATGCATCATGAATCGTACACTGATATTCCACTGAGTACAATATAACCTACTAAACTTACATGGAAAACAAACAACATTCTTACGTGGTTATAAATTTTAGCCTGGAAAAAGGATGGAAAGAATTAAGAATTTCTTACTTGTCTTGTAGTAGCAAAGGCTGACTCAGAATATGAACCACCAGCATACACTGATCTGGACCCTTTTACAATGGAGCTTAATAATGTCCTTGTATAATTCATATTGAAACAAAATAAAACTATGAAATTAATTTTAATGACTGCAGGAGTTTCTGTGAAAATAACACCTGATAAAAGGTAATTAACTGTAGGATATTAAATGATCTCATAGAGATTATAGCTTGAATCAGATGGGATCAAAATATTTCATCAATATGATTCTATCGGATGAATATTAACTCAGACTTAGTCTAAAAATACAATAACTTGACCAAAGCTGATTTGCAATAATTCAATGTTCTTTTCTGCCAAATCAAGCAAGCTTTTCTGACCATCGCCACGCTTGAACTAACCACCACATTGGAACAAAAAATTGGCAATATACAAAATTCAACAAGCATATTGAAAATAT
>VCRD01010128.1:0-13080 GCA_006783055.1 Trinorchestia longiramus | reverse complement strand
AGCCCAACATCTCCTTCTGACTCTGAAGCCCAACACCTCCTTCTGACTCTGAAGCCCAACACCTCTATCTGACTCTGAAGCCCAACGCCTCCTTCTGACTCTGAAGCCCAACACCTCCTTCTGACTCTGAAGCCCAACACCTCCTTCTGACTCTGAAGCCCAACATCTCCTGACTCTGAAGACGTTGCTGACTTCAAGTACGAGAAACTGCCTTGCAAATTAAACGTTTAAAAATCTATTCAGAACTAGTAGTAATTGCGTACAAGATATATACATATAATAATAATACAGTGGAATTGCTCGATCGCCAAGCTTTATATATTTATTCATTAAGTTTTTTTCTTCTTTAACTGCTTTAAACAATTAATATTGTTTTTCTTTTATGTCTAGCGTGTCTATGAATTGTTTGTGGTTACTTGGGTGGTATTAACCGGCAACTGCAAAGTCACATGGGTGCCGGTTAAAAAGACTTCTATTGTATTTAGAACCGTATGTAAATTAGCATACGTTATGTATAAGTGTTCGATTTATCCAAAACAGTACACCATGTAGTATTAATTTATATACATAGAGCAGCAGTTGCGGCGTACAGACGAGTACACGAGTCAGCGCATAATGTAGCATAAGGGCCTTGAAACACCACAGTTCCACTAGGAATAATGTAAACCACCTTCACCGAATTAATAAGAAAATTCAATGCAATAATAAAAATCATGTCCTACACGTAAGAAACCCCTCAGCCGGGCCATACATCACCAGCTTGGTCGACTGATACCACCAGCTTGGTCGACTGGTGAGCGAATCTGCTTGCGAGCGGAAAGACCCGGGTTCGAATCCCGCTGCCGACATGGTTGACGCGGCTAGAAATACGGCATGGGACTTGGGTAAAACAACCGAATAATTATCGAAGTAATTATCCGACCCAAGAATGGGCCAGAAGGTTCGTTCCTATAGCCTCATTCTATATTTTCTATATTTTTACATTTCTATTCGACTTATTTCACAAAGTTACATTAGTGGTTCGAAAAATTCTAAAACCGATCACGTTAAAATTGTACACACAAAGCTCGTGTCGACGGGTCTCGGTTCATTTAATTTCCTAATGCAATTTTATTTTGATCTTGTTTCATAAACTTCAGAATAAATACCTTTCATACAGGAGCATCATGTCAAAATTGCTAGTAATTGGTTACCTTCAGTATAAGATGTGATACTTGAACTTTACAGGGAGTCCCCGGTTTACGACATTTCGACTAAAGGCAACTCACCGTTACGAACAAGCTCCGATAAATTCTATAAATTCATAATCCGTTTTACGATGATACGTTCGTAGCTGGCGAACCGAGCGTAATGCTAGTTGTTTTGCTCGAGTGGCTGCATACATGATAACGCAGCGCCAAAGACTGCTATAAATAGTAGTCCTATACTATATTGTACACATTTATAGTAGTCCTTGCGCCGTGCATAAACGAGGAAGATGCTCGCTCAGTACGCCGTATTGGATTGTATCAGGTTGGTGCAAAAGTTTTTGCCGATTTTGAAAAGACTTCAAAATGATCTAAATTGATATTATGTCTATTTCTATTGCTGATTTATATCATGAGTAATTTAAACCTCTTTCTTTCAGACTATTAAGGAATCATTTATATTTTGCTGCATTATTTGCACCTATGTTCAACCCAACTAAAGAACATATCAAACATGTTTTACTCTACGAGTTTCATAGAGGTTTCAGTGCAAGTGCTGCAGCACAAAACGTTAAAAGTGCATATGAAAATGATGCTGTGAAGGAGAGAACATGCAGACGGTGGTTTTCCCTTTTTCGTAAAGGAAATTTAACTTGAAAGACGAGGTTAGAAGTGGTTGCCCAAAAAAGCTTGATTTGGAGTTTTTGGAAGCCGCTGTTACAGAAAATTCGACAGTAACCTCGAGGGAACTGGCTTACCAATTGGATGTAACCCATACAACCGTGGTACGCCAACTGAAACAAATGAGAAAGGTTTCAGTATTCGGAAAATGGGTTCCGCACGAACTGTCTCCTGAGAACCTGTGCCAACGTGTTTCTTGTTCCGAATCTTTACTTTGATTGCAACTTGATTGGGAGTTTTTACCCCATCCAGCATATTCTCCCGATCTCGCCCCTTCTGATTATCACTTATATCGAGGATTACAGAACCATTTAAATCACCTTAGGTTGACATCACGAGAAGAGATTAAAAATGAGTTAGATTCATATTTCGCATCAAAACCTAAAGAATTTTACAAACGAGGCATATATAAACTCGTTGACAGATGGAATCAGGTCATAGAAGCCCAAATATGTTATTGTTATGAATAAATTCTTCAAAAATAAATATTTTTTCATTCTCAAAATTGAGCTTAGAAATCGGTAAAAACTTTTGCACCAACCTGATAGCTTTCGTTGCCATCTTTGGTCTCCAGCCTGTCCAGACTCTCCAGCTGCAGACTCTTCCGAATAAGCTTGTTTCTCCTGTTACCCGTGAGAACACTATGTTTTGTTTATATTATACTTATGTACATATTTTTATCATTAGTTAGTATAATTTACGTAAGTAAGTGCATATTTCCGTGACGTATAGGCCTAAATTCTGACTTACGTACCAAACCAGCTTACGAACATCCGCAAGAACGGAGTTCGTTCGTAACCCGAGGACTCCCTGTATATTTACTCCGTACCCTAAAAATCTCTTATTTGTGATGACAACGGATACAGACATTAGTCTCGACAAACGCAGAAAATAACATGTCCGCACTGTCATCTCCATTTACCATCGGAGATCTAAACGTTCATCTAACAAAACCCTGCTCGATTGTCAAACACTATATTAGATTAATTCTCTGAAGTTACCTTCAACATTATACTACGAGCTCTTGAGGACGATAGAAGGATAATACCGAGTTTAAAATTAAGGGATGTGTATACAGAGGTACGCCACACCTTTAAGAAACTGGCACAGACCGTACAGTCCACACCAGCCTTCACGTAACACTGGTCTCTCACTGTCTTCACGTAACACTGGTCTCTCACTGTCTTCACGTAACACTGGTCTCTCACTGTCTTCACGTAACACTGGTCTCTCACTGTCTTCACGTAACACTGGTCTCTCACTGTCTTCACGTAACACTGGTCTCTCACTGTCTTCACGTAACACTGGTCTCTCACTGTCTTCACGTAACACTGGTCTCTGACTGTCTTCACGTAACACTGGTCTCTCACTGTCTTCACGTAACACTGGTCTCTCACTGTCTTCACGTAACACTGGTCTCTCACTGTCGAATCTGCACAGCTAACTTCACTACTGACAGCACAGGCAGTGCTCAGATATTTTGCCCAACTAGGACGCTTCAGAGCCAAATAGTGAGGCATGTATCAGTATAAATATCAGGGAAAGTTTGCGCACAAGTTTGACAGCACAAAGTAAACTCGTTTAATACTGACGTATTGTACGTGTCATTTATTTGTCCGTTCCTACCACACGAAGTTTCAAATTGGTAAAAACTGAACTGTAGAATTGTGTTTATGTTTCACAAATAGGCAACAAGCGTTATTGATGACTATGCATTTACTAGACAGTTCTCATGGAAATTCCACGATTTAGATTCGACTAATTTGAAATTATTATAAAGATGAACGTATTCCAGATTTAAGACGAATTATTGTATTTTGAATTAATATTTTTTATTAATGTATACAGAACAACCATTCTGTATCTTATCTAACGATAAAATGGCCCAGATAGTACCCGTTGAAATTTCTTTGTCTAAAAGTTATAAAATTAAAGATCTATGAAATAAAATGCATTTTTCAGTTTTACCCGTGGTATCATCAGAATCAGAATATTTTTCTTGAATCTAATACTAAGAATGACCGTTGTGTGTTTATATATTTATTTATTTATTTACATGTTTTGTGTCACGCTCTTAAGAATAGATAGGAAGAAATTAGCACTGGCGGTCTTGGTTTCAGTTCACTGGTAAATTAATACTCATTTTCGCTGTACAAGTGTACTATAATAAGTCACTTCAAAAAAAATTAGAGAGATCCAGAGCCTTATATACTCGAGTCTGTATCGTGGATACCAAGTTCGGCGGGGTATTACCCTATGATTCGGGTACATTGTACCCGAATATGACACGAATTGCAGTCAATTCCAGCAGTAGAAAACTAAGTGTCTTAGTTTTCACTAGGAATGCTGTCATTAAAGAAATACTCAATTAAAACGTTTTTCCTTTGTATATATATATATTAAACTAAATATATTGCATTGCGTTCTTATATGTAATTTTATTTAATATCTTTCCAACAGTATTTGCCACCATTTTTTATGGCACGGGTAGTATCACAAAATATCTGAAGTCATTTTTGACGGCTGGGTACACTAGTATACATATAAATATGTAGATACTCCCACGGTACGCAGGGTGCAATGAGGCAGTGGGGCGGGTGGTGGCGGGCAGGAGGTGCTGCGGGTGGCAGGTGTGTCCCGCCTGCGCGCCACCATCTCAGGTTGCAGGAAGTAATGGAACGGACACACACAGAGAGAGGAGATACATAGTTTATTATGTATGGAGATTGATAGCTACAATAAGTAAATTTACAATAAAAACGCATACTATATCCAAATTAGCTCGACATGAATGATACCAATAATTTCATGGAAATATTTTTGAAGATTACATTCTGATTTATTAGCAAATTCTAAATAATTTCATCAAAATTCAGGTAAAAGTTCGATATTAACAATTCTCCCACAACGGAAAATATTCACGTTGTAGTTATTAAATGAATATGAGTCAATAAGAAGCTTTTCAGTTCATCATTTTAAATTAAATTTTGTAAAAGTTGAACTATTCTAACGTAAAATATTTACGTTGTTGTTCTTAACAAAAGAATTGAAGTTAATAAAAAGCCTCTCACTTTATAATTATTTGTTATTAGATAGTTTCCGTGGAAATTCCGCCGTTTAGATTTGATTAATTTGAAATTATTATATAACGAATGTATCAAAGATTTATGACGAATTCTAAATGAATATTTATCATGAATTTATACAGAACTTCCATTCTGTATCTTATCTGTCAATAACATGGCCGTGTAGGAGAAGACAGCTAATAACGGAAAAAATGGTGCATTTTAAAGTAATCTTTTGGTATCTGCAATGCAATGCTCAAAATACATGTATACCCGTTCTCATTTCAGTTCAATAATTTTTCTTCCGTTATAGATTGCGAGAAATGGGACGGCCACACACAGATAGAGAGAGAGAGAGGTGGAGATACACTGTGTATTAATTTATTATTACGAGAAGTAGACAAATTCTCAGAAGTGTACACACTTGATGTCAATGCTACAGAAGTGCACAGCCTACAGTGTGTAGCTCAGAATCGAACAGAACAACTGCGGTGCGCAGAAATAAGCGGCGTGCGGAGCCGTGTAGCACGTACGGTATCACAGAGTTCACTCACCATTGCTGTGATCCACACACCACATATGTATTTGCATGTATATGGTACACGAGCTACAATACATGTACTTGATACTCAACCGCACTTCACAATTGTGAAAGAGAAATAGTCATGGTATGATTATTAAAATGAGATTGAAGCATAAAAACATTTACTGGCAACATTCATCTATTTCCACATTGATGTCAATCTACACCTACTTAATATCAATAATATCGTGCAAAAATGCTAGATTTGTAATGCAAAATTGGAAGTTTAATAGCTTGAACTCAACAGAAATATTGAAACTTTCGACCCATACAAGCATCTCTTCTGGACCATTTCAGGCGCACTCCCTAGCAACCAAACAACAAGCACAAGCAACGCACACAGAAATGAAATGCACAAAGCTCTATGACATAGAACGACGCGTTCGGAAATATTACTCGCAAAAGGAGAACTAGTATTATCACTATGTGCTACACTCATGATTATCATCATTGTGAACCTCATTATGTGCTACCCTGTGTATTATCATCATCGTGAACCTCACATGTACTGCACTCTTTTCTTAGTCCGTTCATCACCCATGTATGTAACTTATTCAGTTCGTTCATCACCTATGTATGTAACTTATTCAGTTCGTTCATCACCTATGCATGTAACTTATTCAGTACGTTCATCACCCATGTATGTAACTTATTCAGTTCGTTCATCACCTATGCATGTAACTTATTCAGTACGTTCATCACCTATGTATGTAACTTATTCAGTTCGTTCATCACCCATGTATGTAACTTATTCAGTTCGTTCATCACCTATGTATGTAACTTATTCAGTTCGTTCATCACCTATGTATGTAACTTATTCAGTTCGTTCATCACCTATGCATGTAACTTATTCAGTACGTTCATCACCTATGCATGTAACTTAATCAGTTCGTTCATCACCTATGCATGTAACTTATTCAGTTCGTTCATCACCTATGCATGTAACTTATTCAGTTCGTTCATCACCTATGTATGTAACTTATTCAGTTCGTTCATCACCTATGCATGTAACTTATTCAGTACGTTCATCACCTATGCATGTAACTTATTCAGTACGTTCATCACCTATGCATGTAACTTATTCAGTACGTTCATCCCCTATGCATGTAACTTATTCAGTACGTTCATCACCTATGCATGTAACTTATTCAGTACGTTCATCACCTATGTATGTAACTTATTCAGTACGTTCATCACCTATGCATGTAACTTATTCAGTTCGTTCATCACCTATGCATGTAACTTATTCAGTTCGTTCATCACCTATGCATGTAACTTATTCAGTACGTTCATCACCTATGCATGTAACTTATTCAGTACGTTCATCACCTATGCATGTAACTTATTCAGTACGTTCATCACCTATGCATGTAACTTATTCAGTACGTTCATCACCTATGCATGTAACTTATTTACGAAGAAAGATCAACTCACTTTTGACTTTCAACTCCGCGACACACTGTATGGAATTAACAAAGTTTAAAAAGTATATAATATTTCCGCCTTGTCATTGAATATTTTCATGTTTCTATCCTGTCGTTGAATTTTGTCTCGTCTGGTCAATGAATCTTCTCCCGATTTTTACTGAATCTTAATGAAAGCATAATCAAATCTTTACACCCATTTTTGATTCTCATATGAAGTCCATTTAATACTTTAAACAGGAACATCAAAATTAAATCTCCATCAAAAATAGTTTTCGAAAAATAGAAGAACTATGATCCACGTGCATAAGCAAGTTTGCTATTTTATAATTATTATATATAAATTTTCAATTAAAATACTGCATAGGAGGAAATTATTTTCTATGGCATGAATACTCTGAAAGTATTTCAACAAGTAGATACTAAGAAAATTACATTAGTTCCTCGCAAACTTAAACCGGACTGCGCCTCCACATGAAGACATAAGCACATAACTCTAGTCCAAAAAACTGAGGCCGAGATTTACTGGTCAAAGTTTACTGGATGACTTAAATTACTTCCTTAGAGCTCGTAACTGCAGTTCAATAAAGACCTCAATGATCTCTTCAGTGTTCGCTGCTGCTCGTAAAAATTTAAAGCAACAAGTAAAGTTGTCGAACTGCTTGGATTGAACAGCAGTTCTTAATGAAATTTTCACGACACTTGTAACCATGAATAGCTTGACTCTTTTTTGAAAACATAGTTCTATATAAGAATGAAATACATGACACTTTATTTAATCATTCATAAACTTGAAGATAATTTATGTCGTGTATTATATTCATAAATAATTGATGATTCAGTAAACAATTCAAAAATTTAAGTAACTGAAACACAGTTATTTAACTAATGAAAAAATCAAATATGTATGAAATAAGTTGAGTTTATGCTGTGCCGACTTAGAAAAAATGATGAGGTCAATCAACACTTGTCATGAGGATGTGCATACCACATAATAAGGAAAGTAAACGAGAGACAAACGGATGATGGGAGAGGTAAATAAACATGAAGACAATCTAAGGAAAACCAACAGCTTAAACACTAAAGTGGAGTGAGTACAGCAATATAAGTAGAGACACTGACACATGAACATGAGAGGTAAGAGCAATAAAGTTAGCGGACCAGCACTACTGTAAAGAAATGTGTAGTCGCATCACAGCGAACACCCGCCAGCAGCCGTGCAGCGTTACGAACCATCCTCAACGAGGTCTTCGCCTCAGGTCGTCAATGAAAAATGTCGACTGGTGATGATGACGCTGTTATTTCCTCATTTATGTATCCGTGCGGTATTTTGCGTCAATCCTAACAATTTCACTAGATAATAAGTTAATGAGGACCTCCAAACCGAGGTATCCACAGGTAGTAATCAGTATCTCTACGATCATTTCAGTTCGAATTTGCACGTAAATTCACCTAATTTCAAAGCACAACACAACCTCTTCCTGTTTTACCAACCCGATTTTTAATTGGGCTGCAGAAACACAGTCCAACTTCATCACCTAACTCACAAACGCACACACGGGCCCCATTCACTACCTCAACGTTTACGGCTCTTCATACATGATTAGAACACCAAAACACTCGAGTTTCAGTTACTGGACAAATACACCTAAGAATCAGACACTACACAAACACAATCACACTATGGACAGGATCAGAACACACAAAAACACTCGAGTTTCTGTTACAGGACAAACACACACTTGAGCACCAGACACTACACAAACTGGTCGCTCTACATGCCCGGGTGCGAGAGACTTGCTACAATAAAGAGGTGGCCGGGGCAAGGAAATTAGTAGAACATCCCACGGAGCGTGACTCAGCAGTTTGCACAATAATGGTACTGGAAGCGAAGCTCTGCAGGGCCTGCGGAGCGGCTGTTCGTGGCAGACTTTGGACGTGGAGACAAGTGAGAAGGTTGCCTCTGATCACAGGGAGAAAGAGAAGGATGGATCCTATCCAATGGGCTATTACCATCTGGATAACCGGTGTTCCGCCAGCAGAAAGATCATCTAACATCACATCAAAAATAGGTGGTTTGAAAAGCAGATTACACTAGCCCCACTCTTGTGAGTAAAACCTAAGTCACCAAAACGGCAGGTCGCACTTCTGTGACGGTTGTTTCTTGCATGAGTGCAATCACCGACGCAGGACACGTCATCAGTAATGACAGTTGAGCTCAAGAATTCTGCGATCTTGTCTGAGTACATTCATTTGAGAAAGAATAGGTTGAAGACGCTGATGGTTGAAATTAAGATAATGACATGAGGTTAAAAGCCACGCGCACATTTTTTGTAGCAATTCACAGACGGATCTTATATTTACTTCTAGCAAGAGCTTTGAAGAGTACAACAGAAAGTTCGAGTAGAGTAAAAGCTGATTAAGAGTGCTGATGAAGAAATTGCATTGTTGAAAATTTCATGCACGAAATAAGAAAGTAAATTGAAAAAATAGAACTGAAAAGAAGATATCTCACTCTTCCCTTCATGAGGGAGGTAACCGTTTCTTGAGAAGACAATATTCCCCATCGAAAAATAAGTTTTTTCTCCGTCGTTCCATAGGTTTAGCTTTACTCAGCGTGTTACGCTAACCTTGTCATTTATGGTGATGTTTTAACTTAGCTAAGCGGACTCTGACTTCCTAGGTTATTTTGCTCTCGAGACCTAACAGGCATCAAGCGGCCGCCACTGATGATGGACAAGTGTACAACCACTGATGTAAGTGCGTCATGAATGTCCTGCAGGCGAAAGTTCAAGGACTTAGATTTCACACAGGCAGGAAGCTTTCATTAGCCTCGGTTAGCAGTCGACAAGTCCACACTCGGCCAAATTAAAGAAAGTCCACTCCTACCGAACTCGCATTTTCAAAGGCAGCTCAATTGCGCTGATTTGGCGTTGCCCAAAAAAATAGCTTTCTCTGCCGGAGAAGCAGTTTACCCATCATAATTTTGACTGGCTAGAAAAAATCAAAAGAAATAAAACATTGAAATGACTGTTTAGAAAGATTTAAATTGTCTTGCTCTATCGCATTTCCTAAGAGAACTCGAAGAGCAGACTAGAAAATGAACAGCATTCTCTTCATGTCTCATTGTTAGGATCGACTGCTAGCGGGCAGGTTTCATGCCTAGTAATAACATTATTAATATGTCAGTTTAAGCAGTTGTAAATATTACACATACTTATATCAGTAGTTAGACAACATAGATTAGTTTGAAACGTTACAAACAAAATACTTTCGCTAGTAGATTAGTGGCTACATCTTAACTGGGATAGTAGATTTCAACACGCAACGAAATATATAAACAGACAGATCAAATCACACATATTTAGGTGAAAACCACTCCAAATGAGACAACATAGAAGATGGTTAAACCGATAAAGACAACATAGAAGATGGTTAAACCGATATAAAAGCCATTAAAACCCATATGTACGAAAATGCACAGCAGGTAATACTCTCTCAGAGCAAGGTTTTTACTAACAATCTATAGTTTTTTCCTGAAACTGCTGAAATCTCGGCCTGAAAACCAATACGAAGAAGAAATTCAAATTAAGCAAGGAACGTACATCACTGTACCAGCCGGTGCTCCAGTCCTGTACTTGGAAGCATAGAACGGATATAAGTTGTTCTGAACTATAACTGAACGTTTAATGACGTGCTATCCAACATAAATGGTTCCCATGAATATCTGCAGTGGTCTCAAAACAAATCATCGTAGAGTAGACCAATTACAGCTACAGCAGCAGCACGAACACATCTGTTCTGTTAGCTACAGCTGTTGCCGTAACGTTAGCTGGCAGAGACTGGCAAAGAAACCACAAGTTTCCACTTAACGGCTTAGAAAAACACAATAATAATTTATCTGCAAACTAGACAACGATCTTGTGACTGACAGAATATTGGTCGGGATATTAAAAGTAATTCCTAGGCTTCCAAGTATCTTTTGAATAAAACTTAACTCAATTCTGTATTTCATGCAGCCCTTACAAAAAAATCGCATAAACAAAACTCGCATAAAAACCTCAGCCATAAATTGAGAAAAAGAGCATGACACTTTCACTAGGAATAATTTAGATGTGTAACAAGGCACCAAACTCACGTCAACACTACCTTGTGCACCTGGCAGAGAACCCATCATGGAATATATAATAAAGTAAGAGATCCTTCTGCACAAAAAGTCAATGAATGAATCAACAGAGAGTGTGTGTACAGTAAAGCATGAGCACGGCCTCCAGTAGAGCCATGCAACATGTGTGTGTTTGTGAGACGTGCACATACATGCACTTGAGATGTACGTGTTCACATCTCCTGCATTGTGTGGGAGGTAACAGCAGTGTGTGTTGTGTGATGATGTGTGTTGTGTGATGATGTGTGTTGTGTGAGGTAACAGCAGCGTGTGTTGTGTGAGGATGTGTGTTGTGTGAGGATATGTGTTGTGAGAGGTAACAGCAGCGTGTGTTGTGTGAGGATGTGTGTTGTGTGAGGATATGTGTTGTGGGAGGTAACAGCAGCGTGTGTTGTGTGAGGATGTATTGTGTGAGGATATGTGTTGTGGGAGGTAACAGCAGCGTGTGTTGTGTGGGAGGAAACAGGAGCATGTGTTGTGTGGGAGGAAACAGGAGCATGTGTTGTGTGGGAGGTAACAACAGCGTGTGTTGTGTGGGAGGAAACAGGAGCATGTGTTGTGTGGGAGGTAACAACAGCGTGTGTTGTGTGGGAGGTTGAAATTATTGTTGAAAGGACGATTATTTCTGAGCATGTATTATTCATCCTAACTATGAGTTCATGTAGATTTTCAAACCATTCTGAGCAACGCACAGTTACACACTAAGCCGTAAATAAATGCACTTAAAAACACGCGCGCCCAATTTCTTCACACAGCTTTGAAATATTTGAACAGCAATAGAATATTCAAGCACGAGTTCATATTTCTACACAAAAATACTAATCCAATTCATGCATAGAAACGCAAAATTTTAACATCTGTTCAACAGAAAAGATATTGTTATCCATGCAATGAATTAAATAATTTAAATCCTACCTTAAAAATAATAATCAACACATTTCAAGATACCAGAAAACACGGACTACTAGAAAGTTCATCTGGGAAAAGTGCAAAGCACGAATTGTATATCTATTAATTATTCATAATGTAAGGGTTCCCTCATTCCCAGGATAATGAGAAAAAAAATCAAATCTATTCGAAGCTCTAAGCATAAACATACAAAACATGACTGAGTGTAAACTCTACGACTGAGTGTAAACTCTACGACTGAACGTAAACTCTACGACTGAACGTAAACTCTACGACAGAACGTAAACTCTACGACTGAACGTAAACTCTACGACAGAACATAAACTCTACGACTGAACGTAAACTCTACGACTGAACGTAAACTCTACGACTGAACGTAAACTCTACGACTGAGTGTAAACTCTACGACGGAACATAAACTCTACGACTGAACGTAAACTCTACGACTGAACGTAAACTCTACGACTGAACGTAAACTCTACGACTGAACGTAAACTCTACGACTGAACGTAAACTCTACGACTGAGTGTAAACTCTACGACAGAACGTAAACTCTACGACAGAACGTAAACTCTACGACTGAGTGTAAACTCTACGACTGAATGTAAACTCTACGACTGAGTGTAAACTCTACGACTGAACGTAAACTCTACGACTGAACGTAAACTCTACGACTGAACGTAAACTCTACGACTGAACGTAAACTCTACAACTGAACGTAAACTCTACAACTGAACGTAAACTCTACAACGGAACGTAAACCCTACGACTGAACGTAAACTCTACGACTGAACGTAAACTCTACGACTGAACGTAAACTCTACGACTGAACGTAAACTCTACGACTGAACGTAAACTCTACGACTGAACGTAAACTGTACGACTGAACGTAAACTCTACGACTGAACGTACACTCTACGACTGAGTGTAAACTCTACGACTGAGTGTAAACTCTACGACTGAACGTAAACGCTACGACTGAACGTAAACTCTACGACTGAGTGTAAACTCTACGACTGAGTGTAAACTCTACGACTGAACGTAAACTCTACGACTGAACGTAAAC
>VCRD01010127.1:0-13080 GCA_006783055.1 Trinorchestia longiramus | reverse complement strand
TGCAGGGGCGGCATAGAAATTGTGTGACGACTGAAGTTTCAAGACTCGTTAAAAAAAACAACTCGTCACACACGTTTCCTCCGATCTTGACTCTCAAAAGCGCACATTCGCTCGGATTTACATGGAAAAACAAGACGATTTTCTTTTTTAGTTGAATACGAATGGAAATCTTCGGGAAATGGATGAGTGCATCAGGGAGATTAACTATAGCAAGCATACTCACCATCCCCAATATTGGAAAAGTCCTTACGTAAAAGTTTCCGGATCTTTCCCTTCGCCAATAAGGCTTTTAACACGTTGAGTGCGATACGACCCACCGGTGGGTCACTTAGGTTAGGTTCTGTAATTTTTTCCGAGTCTTTTAGTGCCTATGTGTACAAAGTAAAGATTTGCACCGGCTGGACAATCGCAACAAACGTGTTAAAAGGTCTCTTCTCTGAGAAGTTCATGAATCTTTAAAATAAGAAGGGTTTCAACTAAATGTCTTTATTTTAATTGGAATTGAAAGCACCCATAGCCAGATAATAACATGAAATCTAATAGTATTATTTTATCATTAAGGATGGTTTAGTTTACGAGCATGGGGTGATTTTAAGGTAGTTAATGTCTATCTCTCTTTTGAGATGATCTTCATGACATGAACTGTGCCATAAAAGGGAAAAGTTTTGCTTACGCTATTCGATTCAGAGTAGTTTCTACTAAAGACAAACTAACTGAATACAGAACTTCTCAACCTCAGCTACGAAAGACGTATTCAGCTTCTTGAATTCATTTCCTTAGAACAAAGAAAACTGCGAGGACAACTCATAGAGACCTACAAATATCTCAATGGCTTTAATTATTCCCTGGAGGGGCTTTTTGATAGACGATAATTTGCCAACCAGAAACCGTAAGCAAAATCTAATAATAAGAAATTTCAAGATATCCCAGGTACTCAATTTCTTTCCAGTTAAAATTGCCAGAATTTGGAACCAGGTGCTCGAAAATATTGTTTCTGGTGGCACTGTAAACACACTTAAGAATTCTCTTAACAAGTATTGGGCAGGGAACCCCCAGTATTATGAAGTCATGATTCAAGGTATGGCCAGAACTCCGGTACTATGTACATTGAACATAACAAAAGATGTACTCAGGCGTATGATGCTTGTATTTATCAGCGAGAAATTCTACATTTTAGTTTTGCAATTGTTCTTGTTCCTTAAAGACGCTTAAGCTTCTATTATTTTTGGAACTTGCGATTCAAGAATGATTAAGAAATGAAGCTATCCTTCAGGCCATAGTCTTTCCTTCCGTCTCGCTGAAACGCAGGAAAAGTGACCTAATTTTTTCTTGAATGACTTCGCTCGCCACAGAAAATGAAGCGCAGCTTTTCTCTTCCTTGATAGCATCCGTTAATAAACGTGAACGATGGCAGCTCTCCCGGGTTTTGCAGTTGATGAAAAACAACTCAGGTTTTTCTTACTGCCTCTAAAGACAGAATATTGCTCGTGAATCTCTGGATATTTTACGTGGGTGCTGAATGAAATTCGCCTTAGTTATACCCTATTACTTTTCTTCTCCGATTTTCTTCATACGAGGAACAGTATGAAATTTTCGAAACGTAAATATTTATTTACGTTTTATCAAGGTATTCTGTGATGGAACTTTTTTTATGGGGATCACCACCGCGTGATAGCGGAAGAGAAGAAAACTAAACCTCTCGTTTCAACGCAGTCATGACCAAATTTTGAACCTTTTTTGATACTCTTTACGAGTCAGACGAGTGGCTGTACCTATTACAGCAAAAGAAAATTACTCACCCTTACTGTAGTCGTTAATTATACTGTCTACTTACTGTAGACACTCAGTACGCAGATCGTTTTATAAGCGTCGCAAAAAACAAGTTAAATATAAATTGAGTAAAACTTTTTCCAACAAGCACTCTCAATATTTTCACTTTCGCTGAACAAACTTTAATTCAGCCTGTTTGGAATTTAGAGGAAATGCGTGTTTTGGCTGACTGAGTTGTGTGGTGAGGCTGCGACACAACTCACAGACTGCAACACAAATAATTCAACCAATTCAAGAAAACTCATCCAAACCAACCACATTCGTCCAACTCATTATAACTCATCTAAGTCAACCGAATTCATCAAGCTCAAATAAATTCATCCAACTCAACCACACTTCTGTACCTCAACCAAATTTGTTCAGCTCAACAAAACTGATCAAACGTAATAAAAAATCCAACATAACAAAATTCGTCGACCTCGACCAAACAGGAACGCTGGACCTAAATTTTTACTTTTCCCGTCGCAGGCAGATTGTGTCTTCGAAATAAATCTCCGCTGGAAATTTAAAACAAACACTCGACTTTACTTGATAAATTATCTCCAGCTTGCTGGACACTCCTGCGTACAGTTATGGCCTGATAAATGGTCGACGTGATCGTTCTTAAACTGCTATCGAAGGACAGAAGGAAATCCTTTGGAAAATGCCTGCTGTTTCCAATATTTATGGATTTCAATCCTTCGGAATCCCTATTCATCCAGAACACAATGATGAATAGAAGCGTAGGAAATTTTTTGCAGTAAGTCAGAAGTGGACACATACTTTTTAAATCTCTCTAGAAAATACGAAAACTGAAAAACCATTAATTTCTAGCAGGTTTTTCCAATGTAACTCTTTAAATAATAGTTAAAAATTGTAGCTTTGGATAATATACTAGTAAAAAAGCAATTCAAGATCATTTCATGCCACATTGGTGAAATCGATGTTTCTTCTGCTCAATATTTCCTTCCAAGGGCTTCTGTTGTGCAGTTTTAGCGTTCGTAACTGAACTTTTCTTTGTACTTTGTTCAATGGGGAGAATATATTTACTTACTTAACTAAATTGTTATCACAAACACTTTAAATCCCGATTTATGTCGAGTGAAGGGAAAGAGAAGATCTCGTTCGAAATATAAAAAAATTACAATTTAGTGTTTGTCTTTTTTCATTTCAAGTACTTCAGTCCTTCGGTAAATTCTTCTAGGCACACAACTAATGAATTACACATTAATATTGAAGTGTGAAAAATTTGTGGCAGAAATGTAAATACATAATAATAAATATATTGTTTAACTGAAGTGTTTTCCGTACAAACTAAATCACTAGTAATTTTTCTATGTCATACTAAAAGCAGAGCTCATTTAACACTTCCAAAGCATCACAATATACATTACATCCTCTGTAATAAAGACGAGTTTCTGTTCGACCAAAGCTGTCTGTACACACCAAGCCTCACAAATAAATGACCTGTTCAAGAAGTCCAGCGTTGTTACGCTGTGTTGAAGTCAGTTCCTCATGCTCGACAACGCTGCATTTACTAAACCATTTTAGGAGTTCCTCGAACCTGCAATGTACAACCTTCCCAGTGAAAGACTTGCCTGAACGTAATTTCTTTTCAGTGAAAGACTTGCTTTAAACGTTTGTTCGAGACTCAAAAGCTGCAGCAGCTGAAACGTGTCTTGCGGGAGCATTTCACTGAAAAAAAAATTACTTTATGAATCCAATTTTTGTAAGAACATCTGCGTGTCTGTAAATGTTAATATGAGAGGGACTGTAAACTACGTTCTTTATTTTATGCGCGTGCCATTATCGTCTCCCAATTGAGTCTATGACTGAAAACACACTTACTTGTTCCCAATAATAAATGCTATATGTAGTGATAATTATGAATGTGCCTTATATCACTCATTATTCCGGACTTAATAAACTCTCCCTATTTACACTAGCTTTTGAATGTTACAGTACAGCGGTTTTTTCCTTCTCTCAGCTGTTAGTTGTAAATAGTAATGGAGGAGTGATTTAAAAACTGAGCCTGATGACTAAAGTAGCAGAAATTCAGTTTGAATTTTCAGTTTTTCTTACCTAATGGGTGTCAATTGGTTTGAACTGATTGTACCCGATACTGAACCGTACTGATACAATTTAATGACAAGCAATAGGCAAGAGTGTCACCAATTTTAATGGACCAAACTGATAACATTCAAATTACTCCTTGAACCATGTTCACAAATGTCTTAGGGTGGAAAGGCACAAAGCTTCTTATGGCATGAAGCTCTATTGGAGACGTCAGAACAGTGTTACAAAGTAACGAGAGCTGATGTATGATAAACGGAATACAAAAGTAATTAGAACTGATGTATTATATAATGAGCTGGTACAGCTTATATATCATAGAAAGTAGGTTAAATCTGTTAGTAAATGCCGTGGACTTTCAGTGACATGTATGAATGCTAGTCATTTTTTCGTCTTCACCCCGTAGATTTTTTGTTTGTTTGATGTTTGTTATTATATCGTATTCATTGTCAATTCATCCTTAAATTCTCAACAATGAAGAAAATCATTGACATCGTTTTTTCTATTTCTGAAAAAAAGACATAGGATGTCTCAGAGAAATTTTTCATATCGATGTCACAGTATCTCGTAAGACTTGGCATAAAACTCAAGCTTGGAATTAAAAAAAAATACTTTTCTTGCGCAAATTTGTTTGGGCATTGTAAACATGAAGCTGAATTCACACAAACCGTGAGTTTGTCATGAGGATTTAAATTTCCTGCCAAATATTCGTGAATGTTAGGTTATTCCTATTTGTTTTATCATATTTACGCTCAATACAGGCTGAAGTTTGTAACCACGATGAAAATTATTATTTTAATATGCTAATTTCTTATTAAAAACAAATTATTGAACTCAAAATTCTAATAAACTTTGCATACAATTCAGGCCGTGATTATTAACAGCGGAAAATTATTTCATTAGTGGGAATTTGGCAAACGTGATCAGGTATCCATACTTCTTTGTCTGCATAGCTGTTGAATTTAGTAAGGTACATTCATGTTTGTTCCAACTGTGAGCATGTTTCAACTTGAACCAAAATTCAATTGGTTGAAAATGACAAACAAATGAAAATGACAGTTGTAAAATTTTATAGAAAGTCTACGGTGTTTGAATTCAGATTTAACTTACTTTTTAAATAGGCGTGTCATTCAGTTACCGCATTCGTCATCACCCTGCAACACTGTTCTGAAATAATTTTAGTCAGAATTTAGAGCCATCTACATAAAAATTACCATGCATAAAATAACTTTTGAAACTTGATACACAATGATGACCACTGCTCGTTCAGCAATTTGAGTTTTATCAGTAAAGATTATTAACAAATGGTAACCGTATGGTTCAGTATCAAATGAAATCAGATTGGTTCAGTATCAGGGACTATCAGTGTCGTCCATTCATAAAGAAAAGCTAGAAAATCGAAATTGAATTTCTGCTTCTTAAAGTAGCAGTTTCAATTTTTGAGTGACACTACATCGTATTGACAAATACCTGTTCAGTGAATAAGACAGTCATATTCTGAGTAATGGGAACTCTCGTTATATAGGCTCAGTCTCTTATGTCATGAACAAAATAATTGAAAAAGATACCTTAACATTAAACAAATATGAACTCAATACTACGAATCAACGAATTTAATTTACAAAGGACTCGCTCGGTAAAGAAAACAGCATGTGTGTAAATGAATAGCCAAGTTTTGTGAGACTATGAATAACTCAGGGAGATTAAATACACCAGGAATATCTTTACATTCAAGGTACAGAACACTAACAACGTGTATATTTCTATTGCGTTATAAATACTCGTTGACAATACATTTACGATTGGAAGGAAACTCAGAATACCCATTTCGTTCACACCTGAATTTCGTCATTCGACTGTGGCTGCAGAAGACAATCTGGATCCTCTATTCCATTCAGATGACATCTTGAAGAAGAGATAAACTAAAACTTAGATCAAAAGCATTAAGCGGTGAGAGCACTCCAGGTTTCATACGAAATGAGTTCATAAGTTTATAATTGATTGTATGCCGCGCCTGACTTTGCATTCTTGATTGAGAGTGTCTTGAAACTGAATAATTATTGCAACTTTGAACTACAGTCTGCGTAAAGCTTAAAGTTGCGACACAACTTTTCCTTGCCTTTCATTTTCACGCGATTTAATTCATAGTCGCCCAACACATGTTCTCTGTTTCACGAAATGAGCATTTGAGAACTGTTCGTGACCAAGCATTTATTATTGAAGCACGGGGAAAGAGCTGACGCTTGTTTTAGGAAGCTGATCGCCGACTACTTTTCAACAGAACAGGAAGTCATTAGAGGGACTTTAGCCTTGTGTCGCCCTCAAAACGGTGAGGGCTCTTTAGCCTTACCACATCCCTCATGATCACGGCAAAACTCCTGCTTTAAATTCAGTCTGAAGATTAATTATGCGGGCGTGAAGCCAAACAGAGGATTCGAATTTGTGAAGATAGAATCAATATTTCTGGAGAGCAGTAAGTAAAGCACCATTAGGGTTGGCAGACCTGGGTTAACAAACTAAGACTAAAAAATATGAATCGTCAGAGCACCGGAAAAAACGGTTGCTCTTGAAAAATGACTTGAAGACGATTTAAGTGCAGTTTTTCTCTTGTTGATCAGACTTAAATTAATTGTCTAACAATTATTTCGCCGGAAATTTAGAATGCAGAACATGAAGAGATGTTAGGCTTAATTATCGTAGCATTTAATTACATTCTTTATCTGTTTCCTGTTAAGAAAGACTTACTTCGTAAGTTAAAAGGAGGACCAAATTTTTCGCATCCATCAGACACAAATGCAAATATATTCATTGAAGAAGTACCTTCACCTTAAACTTGACATTTTTCTTAAAAAAAGATAAGTAAAAACAATGTTCTCCATTTCGCGCAATACTAATTTTTTCGAAGAAATTTCGCTCCAGAATTCAGCTCGAACTGAAATTCCTCTTAAAACACTAACTTTATCAACTTGCTGACACTAGTTAGCAAAGTTCACTCGAGAAGTTTTAGAGTTTATAAGTAAACTGGATCGACGCTGAGTACATTGCTGCCACTTGCTTTTTCTCGTAAATTTAAAATATTTTAATTCTTTAAGTATTACATTTTTTTGTCTTCCACTATAACTTTTGAACTGTAACTTCAGACTTGTACCTTCGAACTGTAACTTCAGACTTGTACCTTCGGACTGTAATTTCAGACCTTTACCTTCGAATTATAACTATAGACTTATATCTTCAAATTGTAACTCCATATTTTTCCCTTCAAATTATGATTCCAAATTTTTCCCCTCAAACTGTAACTCCATATTTTTCCCTTCAAATTTTAATTCCATATTTTCACCTTCAAACTGAAACTCGAGATTCATAGTCCAACCAATCTAATGTATCAGAGCGACCGAACTATTTAAAAGGACCGAAGCTCACCTGCATGCCAGAGAATTGTAATGAATGATCAAGCAAGCGTGGCCTCTACAGAGAACGAGAACATTGCAGTGGATCATTTTTTCTAGGTGATGGATCCAAATGATGTGCTGCCATTAGAGTGGATGTGCTCTTCCATCACATCCTCTATCACGCTCGAGGTTAAGTTTTCGTTGGAAGTGTGAGAAAATACTTGTAGATTTTTTTGTTATTTGATAATATGGATTTATGGATCCTTTCGGTTCATTTTTGCCCTTTGGAAAAAATGTTTCAAATAGATCTTCTTCCATCATTTTTTTATCAGGATATTTTTTGTATGTTTGCACGCTCTTTTCATAATATTATTTCTAAATAACTTTGTCGAAAAAATTTCTGTTATTGAAATTATTTTTTAATAAACCTACGCTAATGTATAGGTTTATTAACATTTCCTTATGCCCTAAAGCAGGGGTCACCAAACTTTTTTCACAGTGGGCCGGATAACTGAAAGAATGACGAGCGCGGGCCGCATAATCATTCTGTTCAATACTTGCAAGCCAGAACGAAAGCTCTGGGAAAAAAGACGAAAAACTAAGTTTAGCATTCGACGTCAGTTCAACGTCGACGGGCCTGGTGAACTGACGTCGCGGGCCGGATTCGGCCCGCGGGCCGTAGTTTGGTGACCCCTGCCCTAAAGCATAAGGAAATTCTGAAAAAAATCAACTTAAAATTGCAGATGCCGGCACTGGCTGGATCAAAACACATGAACTCATTTACAAAGAAAACGCCGTTATTATAATAAGACACTTATTTTCCTCTCCATTCAGAACTGAAACAGTTTTTCTACAATGGACAAAAAATACCTTTCGTAATTGCACTTTCATATTTAACACGTTTGTTGCGATTGCCTGATTGGTGTAAAACTTCACTTTGTACGCATAGTCGCTAGAAGGATCTGAAAAAATAATAGAACCTAACCTAAGCGACCCACCGGTGGGTCGCATCGCAACAAACGTGTTAAATTATGATAAATTTATTATTATTCATGTTCAAATAGTGGCATCATTATTGTTATTTCTCTGAGAATTTCCAAAGCTTATTGTAAGTGTGGTGTTGAGCCTCCGTACCGGCCTACCTCCCACACCTAGGCACCACACAACCCATTGGTGACAAGGTTATTTCAAGCTAGTGTTTTCCTCCATTATTTTCCACTAGTATTTTTCCATTACTTTCCTCTATTAGGAAAGATTTCTCTATTGTTTTCCTATATTATTTTCCCGTGTTATTTTCCTCCATTATTTTTCTCGACTATTTCCCTCCGTTATTTTCATTTTCATTTTCTTGTAGCTGTTGCTCTGCTGAGGTACGAGCAGAGCTCTGCATTATTTTAAGACATAATTGTCATTATTAATACATTCATTGTCAAATTTTTTCATAAATTTATTATATGAAGTAATATTTATAGTTTCATGTAACTAAAATTCTTCGCTATTTTTTTATTGTTATTATTCTAGGTGTTAGTAATACTAGAACTATCTATTACTGGCATAACTGTTAATAATATTTTTATCATTGTTGACAAAATAAAAAACTTTATTCATATTATTACTACTATTTTTATCATCATAATATGAACTTAATTTTAATCGACAAATCTTCATTTCCGTACGTATGAAATAACGCCTATTCTGTGGTCCCAATTCGGAACTCTTTTGGCTACGCATTCAAAGAACATTTTTTCTTCCGAGTTTCAAACTCAAGACATTGATTTTTATCGCTCTTTTAAAGCACAACTCATTTTTTGAGTCCTCGAAAGGTTCATTTTCAGCGAGGGTTGATCTTTATATTTGAAAGCACACGCTCTGGTTCGCTGCATACCAGTCCGTACTTTTAGTTCTGCTTTTATGCGTTCAATTTACAGACGCAATCTGCGTTCAGAGAACGCAATCGCCGCTGCATTGTGAATGCATTCACAACTGCACACTTTATTTCTACCAAAAATTCAAAGGAAAGTTTGGAAATTTTGGGGGATAAAATCACGGTTCTTAATCTTTTTCTCCGGCCAATGTAAGTATATGAATTTTCATTTTCTTTACAATAATTAACAAATCATTTTTCATGGTTTCTAAGGCATCCTGACTGAACTTTATAGCTTTGTGATGAGACTCACTACTCCTGAATTTATATTTTGCTTCTAAAAACTGCTATTTTTTGTTCGTTGAAATAATTTTTCAAAATTGCACATTGTCATTTCCTGGTGATGTGCATTGTATTGTGATAAAAATATCAATGTTCTCATGCCATATATTTCACTACCATATATTATGTCCCTTCATGTCATACATTTCACTACCATATATTATGTCCCTCATGTCATACATTTCAATACCATATATTATGCCCTTCATGTCATACATTTCACTACCATAAATTTGAATTTCATCTCTTAAGACACCCATTCATAAAAAACTTCTTGAATACTTTATATTGTACTACTCTATCCTATCGGTCATCTGGTTTAGAAAATTATATGCACATATATATAAGCATATGAACATGTATTCTACGCACATTTTCAAGTTATCGCTTCCGTAATTTGCATTACCAACTCGTACATTTAAAAACAAATCATGTTCTGCATAATCTATCGACCTGCTGCAGGTTAAATGAAAATTTACCTGTCGTGAACCTAATAGGGTTCTTCTAAACTCTGCATTGCTTCCCCTCTTTTCTCCCCTCCTATTCTTTATGAATTTCCGTGATATGACAGCCTCAAATCACGGCAATTAATCCTTTAGTAGTGAGCTAAGCGATCTCGCTCCGTAAATGCTCAATTTTTGCTCGGTACCAAATGTGACTGTCGAATTTTACTTCCATGTGGGACGTGTACTGGGACGAGCGTGGGACCTGGACTGAGATAGAAATTTGACCTAGACTGGGTACAGCAATGAGACCTGGACTGGGTACAGCAATGAGACCTAGACTGGGTACAGAAATGGGACCTGGACCAGGTACAGAAATGGGACCCTGATTGGGTACAGAAATGAGACCTTGACTGAGATTTAAATGTAACCTAGACTATGTACAGAAATATGACCTGGACTGAGATAGAAATGAAGCACTGGGACAAGAATTGAACATAGATGTGACAAGGAATTCGAGGATTTTCTCAAGGGTACTGAAAATGAGAAAATATTAGCACTATTCTACGCATGAAAAATTTCAATGATATCGCCAATGGTTCTGAAAATTAACTTACAAGTATGTTCAGCTGTATTTTGCCGCTTTTTGTCTTCTAACTTACTTATAAGTATTAGGTCTACTCGATTTACACCTTGTGTTATTATGATATAAGCTAATATCTCTGCAGTTTGAGGATAAATGTTTCTTTTTTCACGTATCTGTGTAAATTTTAGGTAAAAATACGCTTAGAGAAGAAACAGATAAAATACAGGGCATATTTGTTAATTAAAGATCGAGCTTGTGTTTGTAAATTAAGATCACTCTATCGTGATAATTATATATAACAAATTATTAGACTCTTCGTTTAGCCACAACAAAATTATCATACATAACTTTAATTTATTTCAAATATATATTTTTTAATAAGCCTTTATTGTAATGGGCAATAAACAAGAAATGTCGAGTTTGAAGTTACATGTGTGAAGTATACAGAGTGGGCCAAAAAATGTACACTCTTTAAGTTGAAATAACTTATTCTCTGTTTAGAAAAAAAATAAATACAACCACAATCGGAAGGGGGAAAAAATGTCGGTTCAGAGTATATCGCATAGGAAATCCACTTTATCGTCTTTTGAAGTCCAAAACTTTCAACCAAACGACGCATATACAAAAAACAGAAAATTATTTCGCTAGCAGTAATAGGATTTCTGTATCCAAGGCTCTTCAGGTAAAGCCCTGTTTTTAAAAGAACTCTCTGAGAACTAATCCTTCGTATTTTGAACTCTCATTTAGAGTATCGAAGGCCTTAAAATCCTTCTCACGTTCAGATGCCCTTATCCTTCTTCGCACAACTGTTATTAAAATTGTGCCAGTGCTCTGAGATGATCATTTTTCTGACCAGGAAGGTTTAGAAAAGTTGGTCCTCTCTCCAGAAGTTCTTAGTATTTCTAATGGGGTTTTCTAAGCCGTCAAATTGAGACGAGAATCTGAGTCGCCTTAAGGCATTGAATTGCACTCAAGAATCTGGTAAACTTCTGGATATTTTTGACTCGGATTTCCGTGCTGTTCTATTTCTGGAGACAGGCAGTTATGATGGAAGTCATATTTAGGATATAAGAAACCTTATGGAACTGGAAATAATCATAAAACAAGGGACATTTGAATTTAAAGAGCCTTGAAAACATATAAATGTTATGATCAAATTGAAATTTGTTTTACTCATGAGCTATATGATTTTGTTCTTTTCTCGTATACATGTAGTAAATACGACATTTACTCGTTCTCATTGACTTTTAATTCAATACGAGGGTGAAAATATAACGTATAAGTGAACATGTTTCTCTTAAAGGATTCAAGCAACTATCTGGAGCAATGGAGTATGTTTATGTTGAGAATAAATTTCATGTGTTTTACGAAGCAAGATAAACTAGCATCATTTTCAGACACCACCAATTCCCATACTCAATAGAGTCACTAATATTTACACTTCTTGTAATGCTAATTGAAAAATTTGACAATTTACCTTTTTTATATTAATCCTAATCCGCTTCACTGTTTATAGTAGCGACAAAATACATCCCATGCACCACGACATGATACAGGGAAAAGCAACAAGCGGTGATAAAATTTCCGTATTTGTATTATGAACTTACCTACTTGGCATTGAAATCCATAATGACTATCTAGATTCATTGAACATTGCCTTCCAATCGCTCGCTACAACCTGATCAATGGAGAAGCAATCACCCATGCATTAAACTTCACATTGATTGCCGAAGCAATCAATAGAGAATGGGTAGAACGCAGGCAGCAATTCCATGCCCATCATCACGCTAAGTTCGACACATCGCTTGGATTTGTGGTCGCTTCTATATGCAGAATTCAATTGGATATCGAGCAGAAATAATCGTTCGAGTTACACACGCGGAAAGGGGTTTGATTGAATCGAGTTTCATGTGCAGCAAGTTGAAGAAATAAACTGGAGAGTTTATAGGAGTGTTAGTTAATCTTAACAGATGTGTGTCAGGTTTGGTTGTGAAAAAGTTTAGCTAGAGTGAATTATTGTGCCTTCGATCGAACAGAACACATTTTTTGAGGTCTGTAAAGTACTTTCTTGTTCGATTTGAGAAATTACAAGGTGTGACATTAAACCTTATCGGAAATTGTGTAATATTTGGTCGACTTGTTCCTAATTACAGCAAAACCGTGGATTGAAACTGATTCTACCCACAAGAAAATGTACACCGACCTCAATTCAACGGATAGACTTTGAAGAGTTTTCATATCAACTAAACTGCAAACGCACCAAAATTTCGAAGACCTCCTATGAGGCCTGCCGCAAACCTGTTTCTAGACCAGAATGCTGGAACTTGGTTCCATATTCATCAGGTGCTAAATTACAGCACATGACATGTGTATGGAGGTCTATGTCAGGCCTAAGCAGGCACTCAGACAGCCCTTGAGACCGAGTTCTACTTCTAGTTTATGAAGCCGCTTGCTGCTTCACGATGTTGCTGCATAACTGATAACATCCCTGTAGAGCTCACAACATCACTGTAGAGCTCACAACATCACTGTAGAGCTCACAACATCACTGTAGAGCTCACAACATCACTGTAG
>VCRD01010120.1:0-13099 GCA_006783055.1 Trinorchestia longiramus | reverse complement strand
TATATATATATATATATACACAAAGATATTTAATGGGATTGAGTTCACGAGCTTGGTGTATTATTTGAAGTTTAAGAGTTAAGTACAGAAAGCTTGACAAATTTTCTCTGTGTATGACGAATAACATAATACATGATATGAATATTTTTGTTCCATCTGACTGCTCTCTCCAGCAGAGAGTTAATAAAATTGATGAAGAATATGACTCATTTTAAGGCTATTCAATTATATTAGTGAAGCATAAAAACCGTGGTACTCTCTACTAAACCTGCCAGACTGCCCACTGTAGCTGTAGGGAGATCCATGACTGCGACGCAGCTTCACAAACGCAAGTACGGTTTCTGCAAGACCCAATATCCATCAATCACATTCCACTGCACAGAAGTGTAAAAAATCGCGGTGCAAGCCCAGCAATGTTTCGTAATGAATGCAAGTACTTTAATTACCATTGAAATTTGATGAGAAATTAAGTTTGAGGGGCGTTTGTTGGAACATAATGCGGTAGCGCAGGTGGGAGTTCATAATTGAAACGTGCTCGTAAAAGCAGCGCGGGTCTCCTCAAAGTCAGTCACGTGGTTCGCACTGGACGCGATAGCTCGTTATTCAGCACTTTGGTCATAAATAAGAGGACATTAGGAGCAGTAACTTAGTCTGGTCATGAGTGATGTTCGAACTTAACGATTGCATGTGGTCCATAGAACAGCAGTAGCGGCAATAAGCTCGCTAATTAACTGGCGCTTAGTGTCACACAAGAAGACTACAGGGTCTTCATGTGCGACTCCATGCTTCCTGCGTTTCACTTCACCAATTATTAGGTAAATGGCTATCCCCAGCTCTGTGTTTCTCCAGGGAAGTTTTATGCAGTGTGTCAACTTGAAATGTAGGTTTGATATTCAATACAAACAATGCAGCAATAGTCAGTCTTATTTATCTCATACACGTATTGAATGTTTGGTATTCAGCACTAACAATACAACAATAGTCAGTGTTATCAATTGAATACCCTTAACAAATAAAATAGGAGACCATGTTATCTGTAGGATACACATGTACAGTTCATAGTGAACTTATTCGACGATTAAATGCATGTGTATCATGAATTTAAAAAGAACGAGTCGCGTGTCTCAACTGGAAATTGGCATTTAAATTAATTCCGATTATTTTTAAGAGAGTGTCTACATTTTCGCCTACAAACACATGGCATGTTTGCTGCCATGAATTTTCTTTTATAATTTTAGTAATAAATTAAAACGGGTCATTTTAAAATTCTATGCTTGACGCTGGGGAGTAATAACAAATGAAGTCCGCCCTATCATATCTACAATGAAATTTTTTATTAACTTTATTTAATTTCACCTTATAACGAACAGGAAATTCAGGTTCTTCGCAAGTAGAAGGAAGTAAACGGAGGATAATTATAAATTGAGAGCAGGAACAGGACAGCAGTTGTGAAAAGTCCTAATGAATGCGACACTGAACTAATAATGGAACCATGCAGGCCTTCTAATTCTATACATGCGTTGAACTCATCAATGAATGACATCAGTAAACCTACTGACATCAAAGTTGCACCAAGCTGTGGGTTAGTAAAATACTGTTGCATCTACAGTGCGTAGTGGGTCATGCACTCAGCATGACCAACATCAACTAGCTTTCACTTCCCACAAAATGAATTAAGAAGGCATGTTTTCAAGTTATTTTAGCTCAGTGCCAAAAGCCAACGATGTACATCGAAGCAATACGTGTTAGAATGTGCAGCAAGTCGAACTTTTCACCTGTGGATTATGTCATATCTAATTACTCAACATGATTGTAATTTTATTTCTATTTCTCGCACGTTTGTAACAAGCAAGAATTTATATTACATAATATTCCTGCTATAATTTCTCTTTGGATGACGTATCATACTTTCGGAATTCACTGAACCCATGATCTATTTCAAAAGGCTTTAAATTGTTTTGTTACTGTTAGCCTGATTGTGTCCATCCCACCTCGAGCGCTATTTTGATTCATTCCAACAGTACTCGAACAGTTACTGTTTTTCAATCAAACAAACATTATTAGACACATCGTATTTTCATCACTTAACTTCACGTCACTAATTTTCAACGCTGGACTTCCTTTCCATCCTTTCCATGGAGGTGTGGCACAGCGATGGCTCCAACGGTAATTATTACGATGCACTTTTTTTAACTTGGCGTAAACTCAAAGGAAGAAAGAAAAACAGTTCTGCAGGATCAGAAGCAGGAGCTCGGATCACGCCACCGCGGGCTGGCAGATAAAGCTATTCTGGGTCAGAATAAAGCTATTCTAGGCCAGAATAACATCATTAGGCTCATTGCAGAAGTTCCCGCAACTCGGCCGCAAAACATTAAGGCCAGATGGCTTCTGAGATGCTGGATGGCGAGCACGAAGATGAAGGCACAACCAATACAGCAAGTACAGCTGCAGCTCTTGTGGAATTTGCATCTGTACGCGCAAGTTCTATCGCTATGAACGTATGACTACATGCACGAGAGATCCCAAATGACAGAGATATGACTTTGAATTTGCAAGAGCTCGTAAAAGAAATAACGCAAATTTAAAAGGTAAATAGCACAAATTGAAAAGCCTAGTCTTGCACCTTTGTATATGGAAGAGTTCCTCAACCTTTGATGGCCCATGACCTTCCCCTCGTGTTAGTACTACATATAAGAGCTCTGGAAACCACTATGGTAGGATGCAGCAAGGATGCACTAGCGAAAGCATCGTGTCTTGGCAAGGTGGTCGCCTGCGAGGATGACTAGTTATAATTATTACCCTAAAGGCCACAGAAAACTTGTGAAGGGCTGTAGCATGACAGTTAATGCATCAGGCCTTCCCATGGTTAGTCCTTTCCCAATCCGAATTTTTTCGTCGGTTTACCGGAGATAATCATCGATTTGCGGTGATAATCATCGTTTATAGTAAGAACATCCGACGATAGGAATAGTACCGGTTATTACCGGTAATTATAGGTATTTCTAGACGATGAAATATTCGCCGACGACATTGACCGGTCTTTACAGTCTTATTCCTACTGTCATTCCAAGCATAGGGAAAAGACGATAAAAATACAGTCTTTTTCAGATAATAATTACCGGTTTATCGTAAGATATCATCGGTTTATCGTACGAAAAGGCGATAATTACCGGTTAATACTGACGAAAATTAGCACCGGTCAGACGATAAAATTCGGATTGGGTTGTCATTGTAAGAGTTGCAGGGATATTATCGTCATAATTATGGCACTGCTGCTTACTGAAACGTACATCTAAATAAGAAGTAGTTGTTTAAGTCAAACGTAAGCGCGACTGCTACTTCTCATTTAGACTGAAAATGGCATCATACGAGGACATAACGGAAAAAACAACTCAAAGCTCGACTTCATTTAACGATCAATATTAAGTAACACCGTTTTATACTCTGATATCTTACAGTTTAAAGCTGAAATCTGGAAAAATGCTGGAACATATTCTACGATCTGAAAGAAACCATCCTTTAACTTGTATTTTACGATTGCAAGTTCCGCCCGCTTGTTGATATTTATTAAAAACATGACAGTTTAAGTTTGTGAGAGGGCTATCTTCGTGTGGTGCGCGCGTCTTTGTCCGTCTATCCAGGCTCAGCCCCGAACACACGTCTGCCTCGTCCGTACCGCTGTGAATGGTAGGTCTGCTTTAGGCGGCGCCGATCCGTACGTCGCAGCTCTACATACAGCCGTCTTATTGCTGCACTGCGACACCTGTGTACAGCTCTACATACAGCTGTCTTATTGCTGCACTGCGACACCTGTGTACAGCTCTACATACAGCTGTCTTATTGCTGCACTGCGACACCTGTGTACAGCTCTACATACAGCTGTCTTATTGTTGCACTGCGACACCTGTGTGCAGCTCTACATACAGCTGTCTTATTGCTGCACTGCGACTAAAAATGAAAACACAGAAGTCAAAGGCAAAAATTTTGATCTACACAACAGTGTTGCGGCACATCATATCTGCATGAGCATCATAAGGTAACACAACAGTGTTGTGCATCAATAATATCGTTGCTGTACAAGTGTTTCACGCATTACATTTGCTGACGTAAGCGCTTTAATTAGACCCTTTAAATTGAGATTCTCTATCTCCTGTATTTTAATTCATAGACTTCTATGCCTTAACTGCATAATGTTGCAACTATGACACTGTAAAGTTGTGCAGTAAATATAATGGGGTTTGATCCCCTTTTGAAATTACTGGTAATGCAAAAGTACTTCCCAGTCTAATGCTAACTGAACATTAGACTTAAATCTCCTAGTAAAAAGTTGAACAAAAATTTTTCCGTAAAGTGACAGTATTTGGGAAAAATCTATCATCTGGTGTGATAGATTTCATCCATCAATAAGATAATTACAAGAAATACAGTGAAACATTTCGATTCACTACTATTGTATCTTGTTACAGAAGTCAATAGCGTCTATTAAAACTACAAAATATTGACTAATTATAATAACACGAAGTATTAGTCGTACTCTATTAACATAATTACGGCATGGGACTTCGGTATTGAACCAAGAATGGGCCAAACGACTCGTTCCTATTGCCTTATTCTCTTCTATAACTCTAGCTAACAAATTTGAAGAGCACGCAACAGTCTAGACTCGAAGGTTGGTCAAAAATCCTGCCTACACTCACCACAACATCTCTGTATCTTTCTACACAGCCTTCTGCTCACATGTGTTAATTAAACGCAGTAGTTAGTGCTATTGTAATGAAGTGATTGTGGTTTTAGTTAAATGATTTTTTTCGCTTGAACATAACAATCCTGCTAGCATTGTGCAACAAGGAGGAACAAAATTCAGTGATCCGATTCTCCTGAATAAATGACGTTTGATGCCCAATCCGAATTTTATCGTCTGACCGGCGCTAATTTTCGTCAGAATTAACCGGTAATTATCGCCTTTTATTACGATAAACCGATGATATCTTACGATAAACCGATAATTATTATCTGAAAAAGACTATTTTTATCGTCTTTTCCCTATGCTTGGAATGACGGTAGGAATAAGACTGTAAAGACCGGTCAATATCGTCAACGAACATTTCATCGTCTGGAAATAACTATAATTACTGGTAATAACCGGTACTATATCTATCGTCGAAAGTTCCTACTATAATCGATTATCACCGCAAATCGATGATTATCTCCGGTAAACCGACGAAAAAATTCGGATTGGGTGGTATGAAATGCGTCGGTGGCTCAATTTTAACAAGCCAGAAATTTGTACTAAGCGCAGAATCCCATTGTCAGAGATAGTCGTATTTTTTCACACGTTGCGTAACAAGGCACGGCTGCTTATAACTGGCGTGGCACTTGGGTAGCATCCCAAGAATAGACCAAGCGGTTCGTTTCTATTGCCTTATTTGATTCTATTCTATTCTACTGCTACGTAATAACCCAATAATTTGTTAAGGTTTTGGACCAAGCTGCCTCCAGTCGAGATCTTACGGCTTCTGTGTCAGGTGTCTTTGGATTACTTAAAGATGCTACACGAGCTTGTGGTCCTTCTGAAGAAGCGACCAGAAGACACATATGATTGTGCGACTAACTGAAAACCTTACATGTTCTTGAAGAAAATATGAGAAATAGTGGATCTCTATTATAGCAGTGATAAAATACAACGGGGAAAACGGGATTCACGTTGATTTGTTTTTATGTAAATAGATAAAAAACAAAATAGCGGATGATCACGTTTGCATGGGAAGTGCTACATGGTCCCTGTTTTTCTGCGAGTAATGTACAAATATTACTAAGAGTAACACCCTTATCTCTACTGTTTCCCAACTTCCAGCCCTCGTAATTGACTTATTTTATGCCACTCTAACAAATATCCTACAGCACCTGCCATTGCCCTGCTGAGTACTGTGAGGATGACATTTTGACTCCCTATAAATAAGCAGATACTCGCATTCCATGAAACACTGGGTACGCACTCATGAGAAATACGCTGATGGATCACGACGCATCGTGCACCTAATGGATCGAGACGCTTTAAGCACCTAATGAATCGAGACGTTTTAAGCACCTAATGAATCGAGACGTTTTAAGCACCTAATGAATCGACACGCTCCAGGCACCTAATGAATCGAGACGCTCCAGGCACCTAATGAATCGAGACGCTCCAGGCACCTAATGAATTGAGACGCTCCAGGCACCTAATGAATCGAGACACTCCAGGCACCTAATGAATCGAGACGCTCCAGGCACCTAATGAATCGAGACATTCCAGGCACCTAATGAATCGAGACATTCCAGCTAGATACCTAATGGATCGAGACCCATCGAGCACCTGCAATGGATTGCGACGCTCCGAGCACCTAATGGAAAGGACACTTCAGGATCCACACGGATGATCCATTCACCCAGCAGTGTCACGACCAGGATGGTGGCACATTCGTGGCACAGCGGCAGTGGCACTCCGGCTCTCTTCGAGCTATTGATTGGAGCTGAGATCTGCGACACGCGAGCGCTATTGCTGCTCCTATACTTACTTTTGGGCTGCACTGCAGCGCAGAGCAGTACTTTTACTGTTTCACTGCAGCGCAACGCGGTACTTTTACTGTTTCACTGCAGCGCAACGCGGTACTTTTACTGTTTCACTGCAGTGCAACGCAGTACTTTTACTGTTTCACTGCAGCGCAACGCGGTACTTCTACTGTTTCACTGCAGCGCAACGCGGTACTTCTACTGTTTCACTGCAGCGCAACGCGGTACTTCTACTGTTTCACTGCAGCGCAACGCGGTACTTTTACTGTTTCACTGCAGCACAACGCAGTAATTTTAGCCTAACGCTTTGTTTGGAGTCAAAATTGTCGAGTTTCAATCCGAGTTAGATTATAATTGCGATGACGTACGTTCTGCTTTTCACACTCAGAGGTAGGAGTAACTTCTTCATATCCTGTTATACTTTCAGGCAATGGACTTGGCATGAATTTTGCGGTAGTGCAAATTAACTCAAATATTTGTTTACTTTTCATTGTCTTTAAGTGTTTCAAATTCACTGCATTGTTTTTGTGGTACGCTTTTTAACCGGCATTTGAGAGCTCCAGTACCATCTTCGTGAATTATCTCTAAAATAAACGAATTTCTAGTCACGTTCCTTTGATTGTGTAGACGCTGTACTATGTAAATTAAACACACATACTTGTTATAATATCTGAAGTACGCGATGAGTGTGAGATAAGGTTCGAGTTAAGAAAAAAATGTGTACTGCTGTGGGTGTTTTGGCCCTACTTTGCTTCCCAATTTTTACATTACGTTAACCGTACGAAAACACGGACAAGTGTACCGAGAATATTAGCACTTTGTCCACTGTCAAAACAACATCTGCTCCGCGTGCAGTTATGCCGTTGGATTGCAACAAAACTAATACGCAATAAAATACAGCAATAAAATACAGAATTTCTGCGGACTCAATATGATGGCAACTCATGATTAACTACAACCCTTGCTCAGCCAGACAATTTAGATCTGATATAAAAATAAATGAATAAGTCTCGTATCCTACGTATCAAAAAAGGTATTAAATTTATAATGGCTTTAAAAAAGTCTTTGAAATAAATATGTCAATCCGCAATATCCGGGAGTGTATCAGGATCAATGTAGCTTACAATTCTACAAGGGGTTGACCTGTCGCCAACTAATTGAGCTGCTTTCCTGATTTCAAGTTTAAATAATATTTGCATCGTAGATGACCTTATTAACACGTTGACTCCGATTGCCTGACTGGTGTAAATCTTCACTTTGTACGCATAGTCACTAGAAGGATCTGAAAAAATTACAGAACCTAACCTAAGTGGTACACATGCGTACCACTTCGGAGTCAACGTGTTAAAGAACTGTTACATGCCGTGACTGTCGCATAACAAGGACCGACAGCCAGAGAGTCATTTAGTCTTAATTTTGAATTAAGAGGCTCGTTTTAGTGTGGTATATAACCTATGAAAATGACAGAAGTGCCGTTTAAAAGAGTTCTTTCAGGCTAAAGATGTTACCAAGGTGTTTTCCCGGACAGCATCTCCTCAACACGTGGTAGAGTTGAGGTACTGCAGAACTTAAATAATCCATATTGTGTTTGATTATCATAATCCACACTGTGTTAGATTATCATAATCCACAAACAGAGATATAAAAAATTAGTAAGACAATGTACACAATGTAGAAGTAAAATAAGTAAAATTAGTAAAATTAGTCCACAATGAGCTCAAAGATCCAGAAACGGTTCATTTCTCTTAACCGTTGAACGATTTTTGTCAAAGATCGCCAATTGTTCTAGTGAGAACCAGCGAATCACAATCGCTCTGTTCAGCAGGCAGTAATAAGATGTTCTTTTAAAGTAAATGTGTGCAGAGATATTGTTAGAAGCTCGGAACTTTCAAGAGAAAGGAAATTTGGTGCACCGCATTCATCTATTTTACTGACTGGTGCAATTTCAGTACTAGCATGATCCAGTTTAGTTCCTGCAATCAAGAGTTCTTAATTTTAGCTCCTGCTGAAGAGATGAGAAGGTTCTTAAAGGAATCTATGGCAATAATCCCATATGCCCGAGGAGCGCCATCTTTTCTGGTATTGCATTACTATTGGCATAGCCGAATGCCAGAAGCACGACGAGCTCTCTCTTCCAGATGAGCCCTCGAGCACTAAATCAATACATAAAGCGCGTCCCCGAATCCCTTTTGCTTCTAAATTTCTATCAAAAAATGTAACATACAAATGGCTGTAAAAATAGTACCTTAAAATGAATATAGTCACCAGTAAAGGCTGGCAAAAATCGCACATCAACAGAAGAATAAGACATTCGAAATACAGTCGGACCACAGTTGCGATTGGTGAGCGGCAGTAACCGAGGCACTGAGAAAGAGAGATAGAGAGAGGGAGGAATGATGATGTCACTGTAGATCTCTTCGCCCTCTACCCCCTTTTCTCTCCCTCCCACACTCATGTAACTCTCTCACTGCCTCTCCTCCCTTTCTCTCTCCTTCCCTGTGCCTCTACCACTGGTCACTGCCTCTCTGCGCTCGCACGCTTCTGCTCTCTTCCAAAAACACCCACAAAACGACCAACAAACGTCACGCTCCACGTACACGAAGTTCCATGTACAGAAAAGAGAGCATAAATTGGCCATTGAGGGCTAATGAACCGATACGAAAGAGCACCTGCTCTTCAAATTACTGTAACTGAAATACTGCTGAACCAAGAAGCGCCTGAAGCAATGATTAGAAGAAAGAAGAGATCAGCGAAGACGACGAGCGAGCCGTCAAGTTTCTTATGTTCCAAAATAACACAAGTTTGCGTGCAATGAAAATCTTTTCGGACAATTACAGCCCGGCGCCTTTGCAGGGCTACATTATCAGGCTTGGGTCCTTCTGAAGCTTTTGGCTTTTGTTTGGCTCTTGGAAGAAATCAGGTACGATCACGTGGAGTGTTTAGGTAGAACAAACACAGGGCTTGCAGAAGAGTTACAACACCATGTATAGACGGTTTAATGATAAACTTAGAATCATCACTTTCTGTTCTTGTTATTGCTGCCAGGCAAATAGAAATATGTATTGCCCTGAGTCATAATAATAAAGGCCGATGAAATGATAGTGAAATACTGATTGGTTTACCCAATATACAACACGTGCTTGAACATGAGATGGTTTTTTGCGAAGCAACGAAATAGAAGCTTCTCAAAAACAAAAAAATAACGAAAGTTGAAAACTATAATTATAGAAGGTTGTTCTAACAAGAAGTAACGTTTCACAGGCTCTTACTGCCGCTGAATGCATTTGAATTTGTTCGTTTCCGTGTATCTTTTTCTAATCAAAGCGAGCTGCTGTGTAGATTTTACTTGGCTTGTTCAACAACTGTTGCAGTGACGGAGGCGATGACAGTATCCGCAGAAGTGGTCTTTCTATTGTTTCTACCCAGAGTTACGGATTATTGTCTCATCATATTGTGCTAACATCTTCACGTATGTATGTATGTATGTATGTATACATTTGAGTTTGTACTCATGTACATTTTTATCGAACCCATAGCTTGCTTGCAGTCAGTTTTCCACTTCATATATACACGGAATTTTTTCACCTCCATGTTTTTTCCCGTTAACTTTATTTCTCTCTTTCCCTAACAATTTCCCTGCGTAAATATTTTGTTATTTTTATCTACCTCTGTGTTACTTCCCCGATTTGTGATGATTGATTAGCGAGTGTGAAGAATAAAAGTTTTTGCACAATTCAAAGGGTTGAGCCCAAGATTAGAGATCAAATATAAATGAAAGAACTTGAACATTAAATAAGCAAATTGAAACTCAATTAAGTTCGGAACCTGAGGGGGTCAGTTTTTTAAAAGTGTTATTCGAAGCTCATTATAAATTAAGTAAATAATTGTACTTCTTTCTTTAAGCTATCAACTCCGAAAGACGCGAATGAGTTAAATTTTTCCTTGAAGTTAAAGCTTGGTGCACCTTGGCACTGTCATCTGCAGGCGGTCCAGTTAATGTTTGGTCGTGCGCTGTTCTTCACCAACTTTTAAGTACTGATTTGTTAAAACCTTCACCCATCTTTTTTGACGGTTGCGTAAATGCTACATAATCATCTTAAGCAGTCAGAAGCATCTAGCATATTCCTATCAGCCAATAACCAACAATATGCACAACGGACATCTAGTTGTGGACTTGACAAAGGAACAACAGTTCAAAACTTTACCCTGCTTACTGAAACGAAAATAACACAAGTCCAGCCTGCAATAAGTCCTCAGTAATTGAACAATGAGCAATGATTGGTGTGCCCCAATCGTCCATTTTTATTGAAGTCTCGACGGGAAGGGGTGCCGACCCCCCCTGCCAAGCCAAAGTCCCGCCTTCAGTCGGACAGCCACAATCACAGACGTCGCCACTCTATGTGCTATTTGCTTCCTAGTATTGCATTGGCTCTGTTCGCCCCTTTCTCGCCGTCCCGAACCCCCCACAGCCCCCTAAACCGGACTCCCTTGCCTTGCGTTACTCCGCCTCCGCAGTTACATCTGGCATCGCTCTGCAGTATTCCGTTCCGACTGTCTCCCTCGCCTGCGTTGCTTCAATTGAGATCGTCCGATGGCGTCCCACGATGCTTGCTTCTTATTTTCTCGTCTTATCCTTGTGCTGAGAAGTGCTGCTCAAACATACGAAGCACAAAACCAATTCCTTGCTTTATAGCTTCATCCAGAGGTTTTAATAATGTGTAGCTCATACATGAAGCCACTAGGACAGGACATGCCGAACAGCCGTTAGGTCGTTGACACTAAATCAATTACGTTCATCATGCCTCAACTGCTTCGTAAAATCCACTTGGGCCTCGCAAAACTTCAAGCTATTCAGACTAATTGCGTGCATAGCATTGCTCTTTGATGTTGGCGCAGTGATGCCATTGCAAACAACTTTGTTTTGATTTGCTTCATGGAGATCTACGGGGATGTCAACGCACCTCGTCAAATCTCAGAAATTAGTGTGCGTAGTTGTTTTAGCATCAATCCTACCAAAGGAAAACATCTTAGGAATAATTATGGACTCGATGAGTCCCATCAAGTGCATTTCGAAGAAGACCATCCTGCCTGAACATCCATGGATGATTATTTTCAATGTAGAAATGAATGTCGTGATGGTTCCTGCATTTTTAAATGTATTACGATACCAGGAAATGTTGCTTACTGAGAACAAATAAGCTGAATAACGATCAGTATTTATCCGACCTATGAATGATAAAACAAGAATTTAAAATAATAATTATGAATGATAGAGTAGTAAACGCATGCTTTACGTATTTCAAATACAATACAAAGTTATGAAGTAGAACTGCAATTTTTTGTGAACATTTTACGACTACTGCAACCACGCGAATTAACGCATCCAATCTAAACAATTATTATGTTAGGGCCAGCATCCAGTCTAAATAATTAGTATGTTAGGGCCAACATCCAGTCTAAATAATTAGTATGTTAGGGCCAGCATCCATTCTAAATAATTAGCATCCCAATCCGAATTTTATCGTCTGACCGGCGCTAATTTTTGTCAGAATTAACCGATAATTATCGCCTTTTCTTACGATAAACCGATGATATCTTACGATAAATCGGTAATTATTATCTGAAAAAGACTATTTTTATCGTCTTTTCTCTATGCTTGGAATGACGGTAGGAATAAGACTGTAAAGACTGGTCAATATCGTCGGCGAACATTTCATCGTCTGGAAATACCTATAATTACCGGTAATAACCGGTACTATTTCTATCGTCGGAAGTTCCTACTATAAACGATGATTATCACCGCAAATCAATGATTATCTCCAGTAAACCGACGAAAAAATTTGGATTGGGAAATAACTAGTATGTTAGGGCCAGCATCCAGCAGAACAGGACCGAAATGTCGACTGGATATTCCCATGCATGAATTGCATGTAAACTATGAAGTTCACGTAATTATTTCAGATGGATATAGTAACAGAGGCAGTAACACTCTAGCAAAAGAGATAGCAATAGAGACAGTCACACTCCAGCAAAAGAGATAGCAATAGAGGCAGTAACAGCTGCAGTAGAGAACACAGCAATAGAGACAGTAACAGCTGCGGTAGAAAATGCTAACAGATGCATTAACAGCTGGAGTGGAAAATGCTAACAGAAGCATTAACAGCTGCAGTGGAAAATGCTAACAGATGCATTAACAACTGCAGTGGAAAATGCTAACAGATGCATTAACAGCTGCAGTGGAAAATGCTAACAGATGCATTAACAGCTGCAGTGGAAAATGCTAACAGATGTATTAACAGCTGCAGCGAAAAAGACAATAACAGAGGCAGTATATAACAGCTGCAGCTCAGAAGACAGTAACAGCTGCAGCTCAGAAGACAGTAACAGCTGCAGCTCAGAAGACAGTAACAGCTGCAGCTCAAAAGACAGTAACAGCTGCAGCAACAACGCTCGTTTTATCAGCTTTAGAAGCAGCGCTGCAGCTGCAATGTGCTGCCATGGAGACCATTGCAAGAGGTGGTGTGGGAGGCGGGTGGTGGGGAGGCGGGTG
>VCRD01010112.1:0-13125 GCA_006783055.1 Trinorchestia longiramus | reverse complement strand
CTTCTCTTTTGTAGCTGCTCTTCTCTTTTGTAGCTGCTCTTCTCATTTGTAGCTGCTCTTCTCATTTGTAGCTACTCTTCTCTTTTGTAGCTACTCTTCTCTTTTGTAGCTACTCCTATCTTTTGTAGCTACTCCTATCTTTTGTAGCTGCTCTTATCTTTTGTAGCTGCTCTTATCTTTTGTAGCTGCTCTTATCTTTTGTAGCTGCTCTTTTATTTTCTAACTACTCTTCTCTTTAATAATAATTCCACACTTTTTATCTAGTTTTATTTTTTATAACTGCTCATTTTCTTTTAAATTACCTTTTTTTTAATTACTTCTTTCCTTCATAACTATTTCTGTTTTTATAGTCACTCCGTGAAACTCGTTTCTTCATTGCACCTCTGTAATTGATCCCTCAAAGATCATCAAAGCTTACTGTAAGAATTTGTTGTGGCACTACAATAGCAAGCTTTGGTTTGCTTGTTTTTAATTTGTACATTTTATCTCGATCCTGTGTAGCTCATTTTTCAAGACAGACGTGTTATTCAACCTTCAACACAAATGCTTGAGAGCAAACACTTGTTTCCGTTATTGTTGTAGTTTTTTTGACACATTTTGGACGTTTTCTGGTGTTTTTTTACTGCTGTTGCTCCTGGATTGTTTCCGTGCTCGCTGTTTAAACAGCTTCGGTGCCACTGGACGACAAAAAAGCTGACAGAGTAGCAGAGTGGTTAGCTATCCGTGTTTGTGTAACCAAGTCCCTGGTGTCGAGTGTTCGCTTCCACACGTTGCCCTTAGTTTCACTCTGCTTGCGATGCGGGTAGTAGGAAGTCTGACTGAATGACCTGACTTGAATTATGTCTTTAAATTTCAGATCATCGCAACGTGTTCCTAAGTGTCTTAAGTTATAAGATGGATAGACAGTATCGCTAAAAGCATGATTACTAGTAATAAGATACTAGCATTAAGAATTTCAGAACTATTTTGCATCTCACTTATACCTAAATAGAATAAAGTTGCTTTCTTTTTGTCTTTCTTCTTTCAAAAATGACGGTGTGGTCCCGCCCTGGGCTGCAGCGGTCAAGCAGCGACTGCTGCTTCATCGCTGTGTTCATACCAGATAAATTGAATCAATTTCAAGCGCTCTAGATTCATCTTCATATGGAAATGAGGTGCTCTACTTTGATGACAGGAATATGAGCGGCAGCTCAGAATAAATCATTTCCAGTGATGTTTCCTTGCAGCGCCCGGGCTTTGCTATGACTGCAAATAACCTTTAGCGTGGTCTAAATTTTCGTTTAAATTTCTTCTGTGTGGCGATGAAACTTTGAATTTACTTATCTTATCACGAAATTAGATTTTAATTCAAAAGCATCGTAAATATCACTCAGTATATTTAATTTTTTTTAACGTTTAACACGTTCTAAACTCGCCGACACAAAAGCAGTCTGATGTGATAGCCAGTGAAATTTCACGTTCCCGACAGTCCTGTCAATCGCATTGCAAAGAATTTGTAAAGCTTATTGTAAGCAATTTTGGGTTTCAGTTCGGCTATAATCATTGGTAGTTTAACGATGTAGCTAAAAAAAATCTGCCCATGTGTGTTTCCTTGCAATAAAATAAGCTACAAATTCGAGGCCGTGTCAAAAAATTTAAGAGAAATTTTGTTTTCATTTCAAAACGAAATTTTCACATGTTTCTGAAGCAATATCTCAACAGACTAAAAAATTGCGCCAAGTTTGATGCATGTCTGCCAATGGCGTTCCCTAGATCCCTTCAATCACTTCTATGATGGTAAATTCTTTCTCTGATGTAATTCTATGTTGCACAAAAGTCAGTATAAATCATTAGTTTTCCAGATGCTACTGTTCAACATTCTCTTACGTTTTCCCAGTACACCTACCATCTGAAGAACGTCCGAGTTTGGTCCGGACGCTGTAGACTAGAGTCAAATCTTCACAAATCAATCTACTTAAGGATGTGAAATAAACTTACTGCTGTATACAGTATCTGTACAGTATAGTACTGTACTATGTAAAAACTCTTGACTGTGCAGCAGGTACACCTCGTTTCTCGCCAATTGGTCTAAGAGCGATTTGTTAGAAAGAGTGATCGTATGTTGAGCAGATCGTAAGTTGGATGGTGCATGTATGATACTTAATTTCAATTTGAAAGGCTTTTCAAGTATTTCAGTAATAGTTTATCTTGAATGACCAGCAACATTCCTGATATATCTAAGGTGTAGCAAGGGAAATGAAGCAAACATGTTTCTAAATCAAAAGGAGTAAAATATTTTCTTGCAGCATAGCAAGTTCTCGCTAAGCAGCTTCACACCCAATGACCCGCCCACGTGTGCTCGCCAAAATTAGATCAGTGTCGACGAGCCATGAACAAGCCTCATTGCTGTGCTGCAATAAAGGGTGTCTTTTATCTGAAGCTCAAAGATATAAAGCTTACTTGTTGACCTTGTGGGTCGTGAGATCCTGTGTATAATTCATGGGCATCTCTGTGTGGAAGCTACCACTCTTGTTTCTAATACAAAACAACAAAATATTCAAGAGGACATTATTGTTGTGGGTGTTTTTAGGCCTTCGCGATCAAGCAAGCCTATAGGTCACTTTGGCAAGACTCATTTGAGGGCTCAAGCTTGTTTAGTTACGAAGCTTTTCCAATTAATATTGAGGCGGTATAGCACGTAGTTAGACACGATGATCTAAAGTTACCCACATCATGGTCTTGGGGGCGAAAGAAATATAAAACCTTTCTTTCTATTTTCAAGATACTCTGTGCAAAAGCTTCGCTTCTGATTTAGTGGAAAAATTGCTGGGTTCGTTGTTATTACTATTCAAAGATTCTTCCATGGTTGTTCACTTCATTTACGATAACGCCAAGTGTGTTAATTTGTTGTCTATAAACAAGCAACACCACCGTCATGAACTCTCGCACACCCTGCAACGAGACTTGAGCACCCGGACTGAGGGTCACAGCCTGCACAGCCGATGGAGACAACTCGATTAAGGGACAAATCGATGAGAACCCAATTCCTGAGATGGCCTTTTAATTCGATTTCTGAGGGTCAATGAGCCACTTCCATTTGCCAGTGTTTTTTGAGAGACGATAAACTGACCGAACACCGATTTCCATATGCCGACGTAAATTATTACTAGTCCGTTAACGGGAGACACTTTGTCGAAAAGTTTTGTTTTTCTTTCCCTAGTAAATGTAATAAATATGGAGCACGTAGTTTAATGCAAAAAAACATTAATTAAAACGTTGCTTACGACGACTATTTGGTAGCAATTCAATAATTTAGCCTCTTGGAAGAAATGTGAAGTATAAACCATGTGTGCTTCTTCTCAAAAAACACATCGTTTTGTCAAATGGCATAAAAATGAAACTAGTGAAACCCATCTGTGGGTCATGGTTTATAGTAGTCCTTGGATGCAACCTACGTGCGCAGGTTCACACTGCGCTGTGTACGTCTATTTGCAGGACGTCACGCCGTAGTGTTCGATGCTGAGGACATCAAGATATCGTGCTCGTATTTGCTGTAATATTATGGCATTGAGTTGCTGTTGTTTCTTCAGAAACATGTATTGGTTAGCATAACTCAAAAATGAATGCAATATCTATGATACGTTAATATTTTACTCCTAAGGTTAATTTATCCTCACATGATGTTATTTAACTATTTTCTATCGTTTATGAATGATAATCTTCAACAGCTGAATGCGAATTTTTGGCAAAGATATCTCAATTTTGCAGGACATGTCAGCGTATCTCCGGAACCCGTTCACAATTTAATTTACAATTGTTTTCTGCAGTGGACGCTTGTCAAAACGAACTCGCTTTGGTGTCAAACGCTGGATTTTATGCGACCATGAACTCTTAAATAATGTCCTTACAGCAAAATTCATCAACTGAATGCTAGCTAGAATTGAAATTATAAGAAAACTCTCACTACAGCTGCTGGGGAACTGCGTAGTAGTTTTGTCTCTGACATGTTCAGCTCAAAGCATTCATGTTTTATTTGAGTTACTTTTTGCATTGAATCATTTCAGTATCGACGTTCTGATTAAATTTTAGTGAGCTGCTCCTTAATCACCATTCAAGATGTCGTGTCTTCTTGAAAATATTTTCCTAGAAGAACCTACGCGTTGCTATGGCAGCGCTCCGAACAGTTACTTGATCTCTCTGATCTATTTTTCCTCACAGGATATAATGTATGCATTTTTGAGGCCATGTTGTTACACAGGATAGAAAAAAATTCAAATTTCAAGAGAATAATAAAGTCAGATGACAGATTTGTCCTATATGATTGTTTAAAATTAAAAGGGCAGCTGCTATTTTCAAAACATTATGTGCAATCAGTCGCTCTAGAACGAATTTTATGATTGTTTTTCCCTTATGTATAATTCATCAAAGGCGCGTTATTTGTCCATGTCTATTTTATTAGTTTTTTATTCGACAGCTGATACAGTAAACTGGCATATCTTATGCATTTTATTTTTATTCTGATGACAATAACAAGCGACTTCTATACGATAGGAGGTGATATCATAATTTTATATACATGAATAAAGTCATTATTATCCTCAGCTTGGCAGCTCCTCGACCAGTTACGGTTCACGTCTAGAAGCGCTGAAAGCTTCGCGATAACAAATTAAAATTCATGAAACATTGGAAAAAATGTAAGAGGTTAATTATAGTTCAGACCAGTTATATGAGTGTTAATCTTAAAAAATTGAAGGATCATAGTTGAGGGTGCTAGGATACAAATGCAGATTACTAAGTTCTGTGCTCATATCATGATATTTAGTGCGGTCAGTGGCAGGGCATCCATTTATGTTCGTGATTATTATGTCAATATTGATGTGCACGTACAGGGTCTGGAGTAGCACGCGAGTCCCTCGATTGTCAGGTCGTCCTAGACTTCTTTTGTTAGTAGAAACACTCGCCACGCACCTAAGCAACCATGAGTAGCTTTGTTCATTTTAAAGTATACTATTCTATGTATTTGACCATGGCCTCAAAACTCATTGGACGATCTTACCGATTGTTTTGAAAATTATGGTGCGATTCAGGACACAAATCAAAGTTTTGTATCGGTGAGTTCTATGTGAAACATTGACAGGATCTATTAAGTGTTAGGTGACCTAGAATCCTTATGAAGCTCATAACTTGTGTGACGTTCTTATAGTGAAGAAGTGAACTACTCATTTCCATAATTTTTTACTTGTTGTTTGGGCTGGAAAAAAGACTGGTGAGGGAATTATGAAATTAGAATCATATTAAAAACATACCCATGGATGGTTAAACTTGACTGAAGAATCTGTTCATAAACAGTTTTCTGTCACACTTCTCATGCGTGTTACAAGCTTTATTTGTGAAGAATAATTCAGTGGTAATCAAGTGCTGCGATGAAATCATTTTTGTCGAGCTCTGCCTCTTTGCTGCCAACCAGATCCCCTCATCACTACTGTTTACCTGGCTGGTAGAGAAGCCTTCAGAAGATCAACATTTCATTTCCAATTATCCCCGGGGTTTAGTGATGCTGGTGTTGCATGAAAGCATTGGTCCGTGGATGTTGGGGGCTGTCGGGAGAGTGTCTGTGTCAATCTGCAGTTCGTGTTGTGTGCCAATCTGCAGTTCGTGTTGTGTGCCAATCTGCAGTTCGTGTTGTGTGCTGATGGCAGTTCAATAAGAGGCGTGCAGATCACAAAAATCAAACCCTGGTCATGATGAGGTCTCCTCGGGACAGCAAAGTTTTCCTGTGAGACTTTTCGACATAATTTGAGATTTCAAATTCACTGTTGTCTGAGACTAGTTAAAAAATTTCAATGGGACTAACAAGTACCTACGGGCTTGGAGAAATCAGTGGTCACCTATCTGTGCTGTTTCTGCGACCAACGTCTTTACAACTGGTTCTACCTTCGTTTACAATGTTTATATTGCTGAAGTAACTTCTGACTACAATATTTTGTTGACAATGGTGGAACATTGGTTTAGATTTCAAGCAGGCTTTTAGTGTAATTACTCCTGTTTACTGACAAACAATGTGCACATTTGTACAACTGCTGAGAGCGCTATGAAACTTTTTGCATGAGAATACGAACTCTGTGACCACTGCCATTAAACGACACAAATCATTGAGCTGCTAAGGTCAAAATTGTCACGAATGACCAAGTAATTTTTTCTTCACTGCTGTGAATAAAAATTGCTGTCACAGTGGAAAAAGGCCTCAGAACAGGTCATATATTCAATGCTAACATTAGCGCTCAGATTTGACAGAATTAGTTGTCATGTTCGACACGAAGGAGATTATAGGTTTTGGACTGTAGGCTTGAATTATTGTTCAAAATAACTCACCGTTTCACATGCTTGGAAATCATTGTTCCCTGCATGAAAAATAATTTTTTTTTAAGCCTGTTGGCCGTGAAAATTTAATCCTGTCATTTGTTTTATATTTTACATTCTGTCACATGAAGTAAACTTGTGTACTAACACTTGATTATCAGGGAGTAATAGTAATGAAATTCTCTTCTTTTTGATCATAGACAAATTTTTCAAATCTTGTTCGAGAGAAAGTATTCCTATTAATTTCTTAGTTCATGTTTTTATTTTTAAATTTGTTGTCTAAATGAATGCACTTTTGTCATGTAAGAGTCTGCGTGCGCTACCAACTTTGTCGTTTTACTGTATGCAAATAACACTTGTTGGAATTCGAATTATTTATATGTAAATCAAGGACTACTATAACCAGGACGTGCATCGCCATGTAGCTGACTACGGTAGCGGAGGCCATTGCATTCTTGGTAACATAACATTTTCTATCGAACAAATTTATCAAAAATTAATTCTTTCAAGCAATAGAAGGGATCATAAGGTTTTACAGTGAATTTTACATGGTTTAAAGCACTGTAATGCTTTGAAATACCAATTTTAACCGGACTTAACATGTATTATTTTATGAGCTTAGTGGCCACTTTATAGAAAGCCGAGTTGCTGCAGTTTTAGACTTTACAAGTTGATTATAGTTAAACCTTTTCCAATGCAAACAACCAAACATACAAACATTCACGCAAATAAACAAACAGACACATTATAGAAGCAAAAACCTACCAAACTGCAGCGATTAGTCAGCCAACCGGGCCATCTTGACAAAGGTCTGAAGGACTGCATTCTTCTGCTAGTCTTTCTCTGAGGGGTTGACAGCAAATAGAGTGAGTGTAGTCGTCAGAATACACAGAATACTCATGTTCTCGGCCATGCCACTCAGCAACCCACCAGAAATTGAAACAGTTGGGCGAATCTGTACTTCATCTACCAAGAGAAACACATTCTTCTGTTGCAGTGTCTGGACTTTGTCAAATGTTTCCCTCAGCACCTGGTCCTTGTCAATAGATGAAGTGATGTACTGCAGCACCAAAAGGTCTCTGAGCTGTTCATAATTCCACTTCGGGTATGATTGAAGAGCAAAACAATAATCATTCATGGAAAACTGCTTCTGTGATAAAAGTTTCAACAGACGTCAAAAATGCCAACTTTTTCTCCTTCTCGGTGTCGACATAGGCTGACGTGTGAGCTTGAAGGGTGACAACATTTTGGATCGTTTTGTCAAACGGGATGTCATACATAGTTCATTGCCAAGCGCACAGTTTCGTCGAACTGCGTATACGATCTCAAACCATTGTTGGGATGAAGTATCTTAAACAGTGGTACACTAATACCGTTCTTGAACGCACTGAGCGTTAGTGGGGGACTCGAAGTGGGCTTGTTTTCGAAAATCACAGACAGGCTGCACTCACTGAAGTTGTCGGTCATGAACAAACACACAAGCCTTTCTTTCGATCTTGTAATAATAAAAGTTCTTGTACTGCTTCTGCAGGTTACGTTCACGTTTGAAAGCATCAAATGAAGTAATCTTATTCTTCTGAAGAAAATACCTCAGTTGTTGGTCTTCCACTTTCGCCGGGGGAGATGCAGGTTTTGGAGATGGCAGACATGAAGCAGGCACATTGAAGATACTGGGAGGGTATTTCACTTGTTCTCATAACCCCACGCTTGTTTGGCATTTTTAATACATATAATAAGTAATAAACTTTGTAAACAAACAGTATCCACTTAGAAATGCAGCAATGTGCCTCAAAACAAACAACAATGTCCGATTCAAACCGAGCGACAGACTACGACAATGTTCGCACTATGACAGATGGAGGTTAACTGAGGTCAGTAAACTGGCCTCCGCTACCGTAGTCAGCTACATGGCGGTGCACGTCCTGGTTATAGTAGTTCTTGATGTAAATATAAATTGAGTATTCTATTATATTACATGTGATAAATTTCAATTGTATTATCACATTTTATTAGTTACAGCAGCATATTCAGAAAAAGTTGAATAAAAATAAACTTCTCAAGCTCAAAACATGAAAGTAAAATTTGAATCGAATGGTGATGACAGATACTGAAGGTAAACTGAATGCTTCACTGTTTCAATTTCACTTCATCTACTTTTCATGAGGCACTTTTCATGAGTCCCTTTTCGTGAGGCACTTTTCATGATTCCCTTTTTATGAAGCACTTTTCGTGAGGCACCTTTCGTGAGGCACCTTTCGTGAGGCACCTTTCGTGAGGCACCTTTCATGAGGCACCTTTCATGACGTATTTTGCATGAGGCAATTTTTTCGGCGCACTTCATGACATATTTTTCATGATGCATTATTCATGACGCACTTTTCATGACGCATTTTTCATGACGCATATTTCATGACGCATATTTCATGACGCATATTTCATGACGCATATTTCATGACGCATATTTCATGACACGCTTTTCATGACACGCTTTTCATGACGCATATTTCATAACGCAGCTCATAAAATTGAAACAAACCACAAATGTGATTTTTAACTCGCCAGACAATCGTTTAGAACAAATTTGCATGCATGGGCTGCAACTGGAACGGTAAATCTCCTTGCGTCTGATCCAAACTACAAAAGTTTACTCCCACGATTGAAATTACGTTAATCTTGTGATGCAGTTGGACTTGTCGAGGTGCCGGACGCTGATGCCCTGAACACACAACGGATTCCGCAGATCGCAGCGTCTTCGTCCTCGAGCATTCAGCATTCTATCTTCTGCTGATATACAGTACAAGTAGAATTGCGTCACTTTTGTAAGAAGGAATTTCCATATAAATTGAAAGCTTTGCTCACTCACCATTGCAGTGAACTTGCAAGGGAATTGAAGGTGCTTTTCAGTTCATGCTTTTGCATCATGTTGCTGAGTTTGTCTTTAATTCTCTGATTCTTGTTAGCAAATTATTTAATGTTACGATGCAATGTTGCCTGCACACCTAATCATTCAAATATTACTTGTATTATCAACACTATAAAATGAAACGTCAGATGTCTCCTTAAATAAATAAATTTATATTTTGTTGTGCGTAATTTCTCTTATGTTATTGCAGTGAGAATCTCCCTTACATACTGGTATGTAGTTAAATCCGTAGACTTTCAGGTATATAGATTCTTAACCGCTGGAGTTAAATCCGTAGACTTTCTGATTAGGTCTGAGAATCTGTTGCTTTAAGTTCTTCCTTCAAATGCATGATATCAAAACCCGTTATTTTTAACGGGCATACACACTAGTACACTATAAATTATATGGCAATTCTCTCAAACGTGTTTTGCCGTCAGCTACTCTACTTCCTAAAGTCAAAGTTTTGGGTACGTAAAGATTTTTTCGACGCTTCAAGCGTTCGGGTGTTTTGAGGAAGGCACTTGTTAGTTCGAACCATTTGAGGCTCATGCGAAAAAGAATAGAATGTTAAAGCTCTGTGCTATGGTGCTGTCGGCTATCCCATTTCTCTGCGCTGTACGAGTTTTACACGGAAAAATCATCGTGCTTTTATCTGCCATATCGAAAAGATTTGCCGGCTTTCTGCTTCGGAAGGGTGTCCAGGTACCAGAATTATAGATGCTCAGTTCTCAACTAGTGTAACTTTGTAAATTTAAACTTTGACGTGAAGCTATCTCAAAGTTATTTTTAAATGAATTACTTCAAGTAAAGTTTAGGTTTTACAAAAATAAAAATACAGTGGTGTAAAAGTCGTTTACGATTGTTTACGATTCGTGCTAGTTGAGAGTTGGGTAATTTTTTACTAATTTTGCACGCAACTACAGTTACAGTTTTCTCTCTCTTTTCTACACCATCATTTTTGAGCTCCTGGAGCGCTCAATGGCTTGTTTGCCGCTTCCTGCCTATGCACATATCGTTGTAGTCGAATTTAGAATTCTTTTTAAAATTCCATTACTGCTTTCCCGTTTTTTATGCCTAAAACAATCAAAAATTCTATTCTGTTGCGAAACAAAACTGCAATTTTGTTCCATGCTTTTTTTTGCCTACATGATAAATCTGGCTGAAGCTGTCATTCATATTATTGTCGCTTTAAAAAGAGCGTGTCACGACATACCGAAACCTGCCCCATTACTATTCTACCCTCACACGCAATCTATTCCAGCTTTAGATACAATCTTCTTACATCAAGGGCGTGACTATGTACCTCATCTTTTTAGTTCCATCTTTTTTGGAATGAAATTAAAATATTCTTGAAAAGTAGAGGTTTCTTAGGGGCCTGGTGCTCCTCAAGAGTAGACAGGAGTCTTGGGTTCAATTGAGAGGCTTTGTCGTCCATGCTTTCATTAACCTGTCTTGAGTTGTCCACTGATGAAATGCCAGCGCTTGTTACACGAAATTGTAGGGGGTTCAGTCGTACGGTTGTATGGGCTTGGAAATTTTTTACAGTTTCTACTTCTTTTTCTCTAGTGGAGGGGAGGAAGTCTGCGAGTCTTGAACCCTGCTAGATGACGGAAAAATGTTTTTGCTACTCTTTACATACTTCTACTTTCTTAATTTTTCATTTGATTTATAGATTCTTACTACCAGTGAAGTACTTCTTTAGTGGCTGCTATGTGACGCTTTTTGTCGCTGAATCTGATATGGAAAAACACTTTCATGTTTCGAATTCACGAATCGGCTTTTTGAAAATTTAATGTTTCATCTTTTCTCGAGCATAAAAATAAATTCCGTCTGAACTGCAAGCTTCTTTGGCTTACAAAAGTAGATTTGTTCTCATCAAATTCGTGTGCGTTGTTCTGAAGCTGCAAAATCTTTATCCTAGAATAACTGGCCAGTGCTTCATAAAATTCATATTTATCTTCTCATTAACACGTTGACTCCGATTGCCTGACTGGTGTAAATCTTCACTTTGTACGTATCGTCACTAGAAGGATCTGAAGAAATTACAGAACCTAACCTCAGTGGTACACATACGTACCACTTCGGAGTCAACGTGTTAAACAACAGTGATATTGAACGGCGATGCAGAGATCGAGATGCTGCCAAAAATTGCTTCGTATTTTAAGTAAAAAATGTTTCACAACCATAAGATCTCATTCTGTTTCAGTAGAATAGAATAGAATAGAATTAGGCTATAGGAACGAACCTTCTGGCCCATTCTTGGGTCGGATAATTGCACGTAGTACGTAGTAGTAGTAGTTGAATGTACTATCTGTATATTTTTCAGTTTGAATTTTTCTTATTCTTCTCAATGTTATATTGAAGATGGAATGAAACTGGTCCCAGTATTTTTTAAGATAAATATGTTCAATTTTATCTATAATTTTTATCACATTCGAGTAACTATTGAGTGTTTAATGAAAATGTGAGGAAAATTATTTTGATTGAAATGTTTCTATTCTTGAACAATTCTGGTGCTATTGTGCTCGATTTTTTTTACCCAGTCCTGACTAAGAAATTTGGCTTTCCAAATGAATGATAGTTCTGGGTTTGTTTTCCGATTGAAAATCAGATACTATACTTTTACAGCTTTTCTTTGCTATAGAATGTCATTAAATTACGCACGTAGATAAATATTGCTGTATTTTTATAACGTGAGAGCTGTTGGCTGTAATCAAAGAATCTTGATTTATTATCACATTTGGTACGAAGTGACCCACCGGTGGGTCACTCAGGTTAGGTTCTGTAATTTTTTCAAAGCGTTCTGGGGACTATGTGTACAAAGTTAAGATTTACACCGGCTATGCAATCGTAGGAAACGTGTTAATCGACATGCTGCCGAGCTTGAGCTGTACAGATCACATCATGCATCACGACCAAAAAATTCAACAAAATTTTAATAACAGCCAAGCAGTTACTGAAGATATGCAGGGAGTGATATTGTATAACGTACTGGTTGTCTTTGAGATAACGAGAATGCATTCCAAAAATTACCGTGAAACTGTTTTCTCTGTTTAGGCCACGGCAGGCGTGTTGTTAGAGTAGCAGGTCGTACATTGACGAGTGTTGGTTTCAAAGCCTATTGCTGCTCACTATCTTCCGCGCGCTTATGCATTCGATCAGAATATTTTCGAGCCCATTTGCTTTGTTGATGGATTAGATGGAGCAAAAGGAGCATCTTCGAGGGGCTAAGTGGAGAAGGAAGGACGTCTTTGTAAGAATAGATAGTGAAAAGAAGGCGTTATCAAGGGATTAGATGATGAAAGATGTGTATCTTCGAGGGACTCGATGAAGAAGGAAGTTCTTTGCAGGAATAGATAGTGTAAAAAGGCGTTATTGAAGGACTAAATGATGAAAGAAGGGTGTCTTTGAGGGACTAGATTGTGAAGAAAGGGCGTCATCGAAGGACTAGAGGGTGAAAGAAGGGTCTCATCGGGGACTAGATTGAGAGGGAAAGGCCTCATTGTGGAAATAAATGGTGAAGGAAGAGTTTCACTGCAGAAATAAATAGTGAAAGAAAACCCTCATCGAGAGACTAGATTGTGAGTGAAGGGCATCATCTCATAAATAAATGGTGGAGGAAGAGCGTCAACGAAGGTTGATGGTGAAAGAAGAGCGTCTTCGAGGGACTTGATCGTCAGGAAAATGTTTCACCGAGCAGCTTAATAGTGAAGGAAAGGCCTTTTAAAGCAGCTGGATGGCGGAAAAGAGTTAGATCATGAAATAATGTACGTACGCGAATTTTGTGAGTCCGAAAACAAGTCGTGAAGGGAGGCGACACAGACATTCCTCAAGAACTAGAGGGATGAGGGAAGACTAGAGGGATGAGGGAAAACTAGAGG
>VCRD01010108.1:0-13131 GCA_006783055.1 Trinorchestia longiramus | reverse complement strand
AAAACCGTGGCCACAAAACAGCGAGATGGCCTCACAAAACCATGGCCTCAAAACAGCGAGATGGCCTCAAAACCATGGCCTCACAACAGCAAGATGGCCTCAACGTAGCAGCGGGCTCCTCTGGCTGACGTCGATGCTGTCGTCGGACTCCGCGGAGTCTGCAGAGTGGAGGAAGAGGCGCGGAGGCGTGTGGTGGATAAATGATCTGGAAAAAACACGTTTAAAGTCAACAGCAATCTCAAACCCTTGTTTTGCAAGCCAATTCAATTACTGCACGTGTCTTTTATATCCATTTTCCAGGGTGCGAGGGATTTCATTCATGAAAAAAATAAGAGTTTCGATGTTTCAGAACGAAAGGAAGAGAAGCTGCTTGTAATAAGTGTTGTGTACCCAGTAGTGGAGTTAGAACCAGTTAATAATAGGCCTACCAGAAAACTAGGCCTACCAGAAGACTAGGCCTACCAAAAGAGAAACTAATAGAAAAAGTATTAAAACACCTAATGGATATCCATCTCCTAGCAGGTGTACTAAACTCACCTAGCACTAGCAGGTGTACTAGACTCACCTAGCACTAGCAGGTGTACTAGACTCGCCTAGCAGGTGTACTAGACTCACCTAGCAGGTGTACTAGACTCACCTAGCAGGTGTACTAGACTCACCTAGCAGGTGTACTAGACTCACCTAGCAGGTGTACTAGACTCACCTAGCAGGTGTGTATTCAGCACAATCCGAGTAATCCAGTACCACCTGGGGGACTGGCATGGATATCTGTGAAGAAATTATTTCCTTCAAACAGAATATGGTAATTACATCTTGGCAATAAAAATTCCGTTCTCCACATGGAAAGTCGTTTTTGACACCACTGAAGTACCTATAGATAGTTTACTTACGTACTAACATCTTCATGCGAATCTTCATTAATTTCAAAATTAACTTTATCGTCATGCGGAGTACACAAATCAGACGAAATGAATTTGTAGGCTAACTTTTTTTACCTAACAAAATGTATACGTAAAATAGATACATCGGAACCCATGCTTATAATGCACGTATCCTTGATACCAGTATCCAAGACACGGATATTCGTGACACTTATGCAGATATTTTTGTACACATTATGCATTTTAATAATTACTTGATAATTCCAGTGGAAATTCCGCGGTTTAAATTCGACTAATTTGAAATTATATTAATGATGAGTGTAATGAATATTTAAGACAAATTATCGAGTTTTAAATGACTACTTTAAATGAATATATACATCACTTTCATCCTGTATCTTATCCACCGAAAACATGGCCGCGTAGAAGAAAGCAATACCAGGGAAAAAATTTAATTGATAGTAATTCAGCTTCTTTAGCATCCACAATACAATGCTTGTAATACATGCATACCCGTTCTGATTTCGGTTCAATAATTTTTTTTCAGTAATAGATAGGAAGTAATGAGGCAAACACATATTAAGTGATAGAAAAACTGATGGAAATGCACTATGTATTACGCACCGGTTTTTGTACAACTGTTTTTGATTTTTTACTAGCGAATCTCAAATTTGGTTGGAAAACAGTACGGAATGGTAAACTGAAAAACGTTGGATTTCTGATTGCTTTAAATGCAAATTTATGTTCTAACGTGTTTCCTTATGCAGTTCTGATCACTTTCTGTGCAAACAAAATTATTTTTTTTTTCAAATTTTTTCGAAAAAGACGCAAAAATAGCCTTATATTTTTCCAAAAAAATATACCAAAAATCATCATTCATTTGGACAAAAACTGAGTGAAAGTGCATTAAGAAACACACAAGGTCAGAGATTTCCGTTTAAAACAGTCGGCAACGCAATATTGTAGTTTTTCTGAACGTACTTTTCATCAAAAACGGTTTTGATTTGTCAGCAACCAATCAACAGTTCTGCAAAAACGGATGCGTTTTTCGTAATCCACTCACATATATTTGCATATAGACGTAGTTTCATAGAGTTTAGTGCAATTACGAATTTTAGTGAAAAAATATCATAAGGGTATAGCCTTACGTTTTTTCAAAAATTATTTGAAAAATCATTATCATTTAGTTGCAGAAAAACTGATTGGAAGGGCATTAGGAATTACATTAGGTCAGAGATTTCATTTAGAAACACTTAAAAATCTTTTTAAAGTCCAACTCACTGCTTTCGTTGTCATTGAGTCCGTGGGTGTCGTGGTGTGCACGACAGTAATCACGGCACCGTCACGGCATGTGCAGGGGTCCAGCACGCACCCCGGCATGTGGGGGTCAGAGGGCGAGTCCCCCTCTCCCTCTTTCCTACGACCCCCACATAACCCCCTCGGCTCGCAAATCATGAAGCTCGACGTCACCGTGAACTGAAAAAAAATTAATTTAAACAGGTATGCATGAAATATACATTGACTGGAGAATTCCTGTGGAAATTCCACGGCTTAGATTACAGCAAGTTGAAGCCGTTTTAATGACGGAAGTATTCAAGATTTACGACGAATTATTGTGTTTTAAATGAATATTTTTCATTAATATATATAGAACTTCCTTTCTTTTTCTTACTTACCGATAACATAGCCTAGACAGTACCGATAAAAATTCCATGCTCTGATGTAATGAAATTAAAGATCAATGAAATAAGATATAATTTTCAGTTTTGCCCATGGTGCTATCAGAACCCGATTATTTTCCATAAATATATACAGAGCTTTTATTAAGCATCTTGTTTACCGATAACATGGCCGTGTAGGAGAAGGAGGCTAATAACGGGGAAAAAAGTTTTTTATAGTAATCCCGTGTCTCTGGAATCCACAACACAATGCTTATAATACATGTATACTCGTTCTGATTTTAATAATTATTGTCATTAATTAGAAATTCTAATACAGAGAGATATTAATTTTCAAGCTATCACATTTCTTCCGTAGTATACACAAAATAGTAGAGTTATGTAGTAGGTACAGCACTCCTATTTTCGAAGTCCAGCAGCTAATATACATTATTCCTTTAATATATGGTGTTCATATCTGACAAATGCTCATATTAATAGTTCCATTACATCGAAACATAATTAGCTCCTCTATTGAAAATACTTGTACACGTAAAGCTATTCCAACACGCACCAAATCTAGATGAATGCTCTACGTATTCATGAAAATTGATTATATTCATTAAATTTCTACACAGTCATGACAGTTTTACACAAAGTAAAATTAAATACTTGATATAAAACTTACTCATCAGTCAAATGTCATATTAAAGGTTAATCTGAATTGTAATATTAGATTAGATAGTTAAATGTCAGTTGCAAAATCCGTGGAGTTTTTTGTAAGCACGAGATATTTAAATGTTTGATGCAAAGTCCGAAGACTTTCTTGACTTCTGTTCAGTGAACAAAGTATAGAAGTAGGTAATAGTGACATTAATAATATCGTGCAACGAATAATTACTATTTGTTTGAACACTATATAGTTCCCTTGGGAATTCAAGAGCTTAAAAAGTGATAAAATTAGTGTTTTTTTAATCCATAATTGCGCTAAAACTCTGATTAGATTTGACTAATTTGAAATTATTATTAAGACGAAGGTATTAAAGATTTACGACGAATTATTCTGCTGTGAATGAATTATTCTATGAATTGTACATACAGAACTTTCATTCTGTACCTTATCTACCGATAACGTGATCGTGTAGGAGTCAGTGGCTAATAACAAGGGAAAATTTTATTTTATAGTGATCCGGTGCTTTTGGTATCCACAATACAATGCTTATAATACATGCATACCCGTTTTCTAATTTCAGTTCAATAATTTTTCTTCAGTAATGGATAGGAAGTAATGGGACGGACACACACAGATAAAGAACGATAGAGATAAACTCTATTATACTAGTGCACATGTGCCATCAAAAATGATGGCAAATTTAGTGTATAATAAACAGTACGAATACAGCATTTTCGACGCCCATGTAGTGTATCCGTGCCATCAAAAATGATGGCAAATCTAGCGTATAATAAACACTTAGAATATACAGTATTTTTGAGCCGCAATAGAAGTAGTTATAGCCATTCGTGTCATATCCTGGATACCGAAATTCAGCATTACTGAAAGCAACTGCGAGCTTGTGTATGTATATTGTAATATGCAATACCCCGGCGAACTTGGTATTCTCGATACGGACTCGAGTATATAAGGCTCTGGATATCTAATTTTTTTAAAAAGTGACTTATTATAGTGCACTTGTACAGCGAAAAAGAGTATTAATTTACCAGTGAACTGAAACCAAGACCGCCAGTGCTAATTTCTTCCTATCTATTCTTAAGAGCGAGACACACAACATATAAATAAATAAATAAAATATTTAAACAGTCATTTTTAGTATTAGACAAGTAGTTTTTAAATTCTCAATGATAAAATTTGTTCTCGTGTATCTTGTGACGTGAGGCAGAGGCTCGTAAGAGCACGCGTGGTGATCTGCAAGTTGCTGGAAATAGTTCAAGTCCGTCAGTCAGTCAGCCTTTCTGGGCCCTGCGTCACAAGCACAGAAAATTAGATTGCTGCGGGGGGATACGAACCCTTGAAACTAGGAACCAAACACAGTTCACTCACCACAATGGCGTATAAGAAAACAATAATAAGGGTGCAGTACTCACCACAATGGAGTGAGGAAAACAATCAGGGTGCAGTACTCACCACAATGGAGTGCAGGAAGACAAGAGTGCAGTACTCACCACAATGGAGTGCAGGAAAACAATAATCAGGGTGCAGTACTCACCACAATGGAGTGCAGGAAAACAATCAGGGTGCAGTACTCACCACAATGGAGTGCAGGAAAACAATAATCAGGGTGCAGTAGCGGAACCCGATAGCCTCCACCAGGTAACCCGACACAGCACGGGATAGGAAGCGTCCGCCCCCCGACAGGGACGACCAGAGCCCTGCGATGAACCCGTGCGTGGCAGCGCTGTCGGGCAGCTGACCTAACCTGTAGGGCACATCACTTTTATTTCTTGCTAGTTACTGCATGTAATATTACATGTAATAATGTTATATTATGTTATATTGTAGCTGTGATGTTACAAATACCGTGAGAAGCAAAATAATACAATAGGTTGATCAAATCGCCAGATTGCTCATTTTTAGACCACAAAAATCTACGAAAATTGAACTATATATAAACAATAGTATAAACACGTTAACAATGCATCTAAAACCCAGAAATATTTAATAAAAAAATATATAGGAACATGTATAATAAATACGTGAACAAAAGTTTACAACACATTTCAAGATATAAATACATCAATACTTCGTAGTGAATCGCATGGCTCCACGACAAGCAAGCCCCAAGACGAGGCTAGCTGTTGGGACAGAAGAAGTGAATCCCGAGCGAGGCTGGCTGTCATTAGCCAATGAGCGGTCACGCTCAGGCAGCAGTGCCCAGCCAACCGCTCTATATAATGGGGCTGCAGTGCTCGACCTACAAGAACAAACCCCAATGACAAACCCCCACCACTCAATACATGTGCGCAGAGCGCTCATTTCTATTTCCCTCCTAATATCCCCTCCGTTTCACCTCTTTACTTAGGCACACCCTGTGCCAAACTCTCTCTCAAATCTTTTCTATTGGTACCGACCGACCGACCGGCGTCACAGGATACCCTAGGGACAGACCCCAACCACTTAATGTATGTGCGCACAGCGCTCATTTCTTTTCCCTCCTAGTATCCCTTTCCGTTTCACCCCTTTACTTAGGTACACCCTGTGCTAAACTCTCTCTCAAACCTTTCCTATTGGCACCGACCGACCGACCGGCGTCACACACTGGTCCCTCGTGACTACTGTGGTGTGTACTGCTCGTACTCTACTCCGTGAAAGTGTATCTTGTGCAGTTTTTGTTTCGAACAGTATTTTTCTTGGTGAATAAACAGCTTATAGAAAAGAGCCGAGGTTGGTGCCTTTAGCCCAGGAGCACTTGCTCTCGGGCACAGGGGAGCTTATTTTTTCATTTACTTCTTCTTTATAATTTTTGACTTATTTTATTGTGTAGATAAGGGTGGCCATTGTTACTGGTGACTCAAATGAAAAAAGGACGTAATTATACCGCCTTCCCCTGACTGGGAAAGGGGGGCCGCTTCTGGGCGTGCTAGCTCATCGAGGCGGCTGTCCAGGGTCCCTCTCCTTCCTCAATCCCAATCCTCTTCTAAATCCCGTACCTCCTCTCCTGCAACCGCCATCTCTCAACCTAACCCTAATGCACCTAACCCAAAACCTCTCACCACCTTGCTACCCCCATCCCTTCCTTCAACCCCTGCTATTCCTTCCCGTCCTTCAAAAGTGCAATTAAAAACTATCGATCTGGCCAAACCAACTAATAAACAAAAAATTTTTGAAATAACTTTTCGTGAATTAAATGCACCGTTAATAAGACTGACAACGACAAGGACCGGATGCTACGCTGTGACGGATGATGTTACCTCATTGACAAAGTGACCTCCAAACAAGCTACTACCGCATTCGAAAAAATTAACCCAACTCCAATTATCCCCCCAAATTTGCAAGCAAAGCGGACAGTATTTATACGACAAATAGACGTCGACATTGGACTGAAACCAACTGAAGAAATTAAAAATGAAATTAAAAGACAGAATGACTGGCTGACAGTGACTGAAGTCATAAAAATAAAAAACTATACCCACTTACTAAAACTGGTGACAACGGACAACGACTGCACAACCACTGCTGCGAGACGGACTTTACATGTTTCACACCAAAATTACCCCCCAACAATGCGAACAGGAAAAATATACACACCCATACTAATGTGGTACAAATGTTACAAATTTTAAGAACATGCCACACACCAATGCACATCACCAACCCAACATGGTTCAGAATGCTCATCCAAGGAACACACCTACCAACAATGCAGAAACTTACTAAAACAATGCCTCAACTGCCAGGGTCCACACCAAACACTTGCTGCTAATTGCCCATACAGGAAAAACATAATGCGACAAAAAGAAGAAACCGAACAACGAAAGAAACAAGAACAGACTCATAGTACTTATGCCGAAATAGCAAAACACGCCATACAACAAACAAATCCACCACAGCACACACTAACATTAACAAACAAAACAATCAAACTGACAGCCCTCATAATAAAAGCACACATAGCAGCATTAGACAAAACAAAAAAATTCGGTGACATACTCACACAATCTCTAAAACTAAACTTCAATATCGACACTACATTCCCGGACAGAGACTCAACAGCTATATTTAACTTTTATTATGACAAGGCCGACTCGTAACAACCACAAATGACGCAAGAAGAACGCACAATACACCAAACGATAGACACAGCAATGGACGAGACAGACGCAGCTACGTACACTGAAATAAGACAAAAAAGACGGATAAGTGACGGAATGGAGGACTCTAAATTACTAATGGACAATAAATATACAACATACGTTAAACTGTACAGGAACTACGAAGACAGTTCACCTATTCCTGACAACCCTACAAAAGACTGGTTTGCCAACGAATTAGACAAAGACCAGGACAATGACAAAAGACAAACTCTTCACACAGGACTTTGATCACTAACCGGTGGTGGAAATGATGAGGAGAAGGAGGGCTCTGTTTTTGCACACCAAGATTAACATAATACCCCATGAACAGTTCAATACACTTCCAAGGTATCACACAACAACCACGGCAATAAAAAAAACCAAACGCACAACATCAGGAAAATGATTCCCAGTAAATTAACCATCATTCAACACAATGTACAATCTTGGATCAACAAAAGAATAGCCCTCTTTAATATCTACAACACAATAGATCTAGACATCATACTCATAAATGCTCATTCCCTAAAAATTTTTAACTACAATATTTTCTTTACCATCACATACAATGAATACCATGCCGGAGCTGTCATAGCCATAAAAAGACACATCCCTTATAAACTACATGATACCTTCCACTCTGACGTGTTAGCCATAACAATAGATACACAACAAGGACCCATCACTATAGGCACCACATACACTCCACCAGAACAGAATACTTTCACTTCATAGATTTTTACAATTTATCCAATGGGAACTACGAGGACATCCAACTTACTTTTTTGGAGACATCAATGATGCTCACAGGACTCTAGGGTACACATATAATAACAATAGAGGATTACACCGACACACACTTATAACACGATACCAACTGAGACATATAGGTCCAAACTTCCCTACACTATACACACACAGAAGCACAACATCCCCAGACATTGCACTACAAAATAAACATGCATGCCACAACATTCATCTGAAACCAGGACCACTTACACCCTCAGACCATATTCAAATAATAGCCAAAATTTCTGCAAATCCAATACAAATCCCCATCAAACAACGCGGACACTTCCACAAAGCAGACTGACAGACATCACAACACTTCACCTCAAACAGCTTCCAAAAATCATGATCAATTACCTTCTATATATATTCAAAATGTCCATTTCAGCTGGTTATTTTCCTGACAAACTCGAACATGCAACAATGACATTTCTCCCCAAACCCAACACTTCACAAAAATCAATACAAAATTACAGACCCATCTCTTTACTAGATGTACATGGTAAACTGCTAGACAAAATACTTAATAGACCACTTACTAATTAAATAACAATACATGACCACTACAACATTAGACAACACGGTTTTAGACAATACAGAGGGACACACACAGCTTTAGCAACATTACACGAAACCATAACAATAAACCTGGCACAAAAACAGACAATAGACAAACATAGTATTAAGGGATGTGTCAAAGGCCTTTGACAGGGTATGGCACTCCGGACTCATCTACAAACTAACACAAACAAACTCACTTTCACTCTTCATCAGAACACTAAATGACTATCTCACAGACAGAACAGCATCAATAAGAATAGATACATATACAGGACCTCCGTTTACTCTGCATACAGGGGTACCCCAGGGAGCGTGCCTGTCATCAACACTTTACAGCTTCTACACACACGATTTACCACCCCCTTTACTCAATACCAATTACATCATATTTGTAGACGATATCACTCAATTAACTTTTGGTAAATACCCACACCCCACTACGCAGCTCAACAAACCATGCACGCGATAACACAAATCAACACATACGAAAGCAAATGGAAAATCAAAACCAATATCAAGAAGTTCAAAATTATCCCCATCAACAGATATAATACAGCAGATATCTTAATAGACAATACATACTCGTACTTTCCATACGCAGAAAAAGGCACAATTTTAAGACCAATTTTCACCTTTTGGATTTAAAAATCGGATGTCCAGATGCGAAATAGCAAACAATAACCTCAACAAACTAAGATTCTTCCACCTTTTCCAATCTACTAAGAAAAAACTATCATATATATGGCATTTGTTAGGTCTGCATTAATATAACCAGTCATCCCCCTGCACACGTTATCTCCATCAGCCATATCAAAACTACAGAAAGTACAAAACAGAGCCCTCCGCTACATAACCAACACAAGATGGACAGATTTTGCAACCGCCAAATCCCTTCACGAAAGTACAAATATTCCACACATCAACATCCTTCTGCACGAACACGCAAATAAAATTTAGTCCAATTTACTAACAATAGACATACATACATCAACACAATAGTTTCACGCTCCCGCCTGAACTTATCAACAAGCAGCACCCTAGATTCAAAAGTTTGAAACTGCATGCCGTGGCCCCTGCACCACAACCAAGATACCTATAACAGATCACGAGCAAAACAGGACAAAAGGCCGAGCGCAGTCGCGTTGAGAGATAACGGGGTTTCAACGCGGGACGGCGCTCGGCCTAAAATGGGAGGGCAGTTGGAACCCCGGGTCCTGTGTGGAGAGTCAGACATCATAACGTTGACTTAAATAGGACAACAGCGTAGTATCCACCAAAATAACAGAAGAATATTGATAAAACTCCCCCTATTTAAATCTTCCAAATTTTACATCAAACAGTCAGGACATCCCAACCACCAACCATAACCACATCCTAAACCTAATATTCCTACCCTCATCCTTGCCCTTGCAAACTCCTTAACCTTGTAACCTCACCTGGAACTTGCCCTAGTCCAACTTGTATGTATATATGTAAATCTGTGTACATACGTGCAAATGTACATATAAATTCTACCCTATCTACCTGTTAATAACCTTATATCCTCATTCCCTGTCCTGTATTCACTTCATAACCTATAAACATAATCCAACCTAATACTCCAAAAACTATCCCGGTCAAATTTTGTACATATGTAATAAGTGTGTACATTTGTGTATGCGAAAAAAGTATATGTATGTGTCTGTGTATGTATATGTGTAAAAAAAACATATGTACATATGTGTGGGTATGTATATGCATGTACAAAAAAACTATATACGTGTACAGGCCAAAATGCACATACACGCGTCCGCATATAATTGTAAATATTTGCAAAATATGTACATGACACCATATATATAGTACTTATATGTAAATACAAAGCCCTGACGGGTTTATGTATATATGTAAATATGTACTAAGCCGTTAAGCAGTCTCCATTAGAAATTTTCTTGGCCACCCAATTCTTCGCAATGCGCCTTTTTCACCTCCTACTGTCCCTTTCCTTTTCACTTCCTGTTTCTGGCACAATCTGTACCAAACTCTTTTCTTCAGCTCTTTCCTCGTGGCACCGACCGACCGCCCGACCGTCACACATTCTCTACCAAGAACTTCCAAAGCCAACATATCCACCTAGAACTCTCATCACATGCAGAAATTAACACACAGCCGACAGCAGAGCAAAGGAAGCAGAAACCAGCCATCCTGTCTGCGGACAGAATGGGCTTCAACAACCCACGCACTAAAAAAAAGTGCACGTTACCAACTCGCCACGCGCTCCAACTCTATACATCCTAGCGTACCATCGGCAAGATGTCAGTACGCAAACACCACAACGCCAAGACGTGTGCAAAGAAGAATCAACAACTTATATTATATTCAAATGCTAAATATCATAAAAAGTATTAAACTCATCCTGCCTTTAATTGCCTTTTCTCCTATTGGGTTCCTCGACGGTCCCTTACTCCGTCAGGCGCTCACTCCGAGTAAGATAAAGATATTCAATATCTGCTCGGAGATAAGAGATTGAGGGTTGGGGCTGGAGAGTGATAATAAACAAGATCACAACAACTTCGTTGCCTAGCCCTTATTATCGTTCATGGCTTCGGGACGTTTGTAGCAGTTCACTAACAACCTTTTACAAGTTTCGGGCGTAATCTTATTCCATTCTTTAATGCAAATTTCTCTGAGTTCAGTGATGTTATTGGAACCTCTCTTCGGAATCTTCAATTTCAATTCCCTCTACAAGTTTTCGATCAAATTCATGTCCGGAGATTAACTTGGCCATTCTAAAATGTTTATCTTCTTCATCCTCAACCATTCCTTGGTTTCGTTTGCAGAATGCTTTGGATCGTTGTCTTGTTGGAATTTCCATCCACGTTTCAATTTTAACAAACGAGCTGAAGGTAGGAGTTGCTCCTCCAATATTTCACGATATTTCTTGCCATTCATGGTTCCTTCAATGATATAAAGTTTACCTACCCCTGATGAGCTGAAACACCCCGACACCATGATTGAGCCACCTCCAAACTTAACCATGGGTATGGTACACTTTGGTTTATACTCTTCGTTTTGTTGCCTCCAAACATGGTTTGTGCTGTTTCTCCCAAATAGTTGGATTTTGGTTTCATCTGACCAAAGTACTGAGTTAAAAAACGCTGCTGCTTGTTTAAATTGTCGTTGGCATACTTCAGCCTGGCCTTGACGTGAGGTTTCTGGAGAAGAGGTGTCCTGTCGAGGGGTGCGAGAGCGAAGACCTTTACGGCGTAGTGCTCTGCTGATCGTGTGTTTACTGGCTTCGATCTCAGATGCCTTGAGATCATCCTTCAATTCTTCACGAGTAGTTTGAGGCCTCTGTACTACTGTTTGGACCAACTTTCAAGCAGCACGGTCGTTAATCTTCCGTGGACGGCCAGTTCGAGGCTTGCTGAGAGTCGTATTCCGGCATTTCTACTTACGTATTATGGTTCCAACCGAGGCTATAGGAACACACAGTTGTGCACTTATCTTCCTATCTCCCTAACCATTATGGAGCTCTACAATACGTTCGCGAAGATCTTGGCTGATGTCCTTATTCATACCCATGCTTACGACCTTTCAGAACGAGAGCTGCTGTACCAATGACACGTTCTTGGAGATGAATGCTGACGAAGGTTTGGTTACCAAATACTAGAATGTATTAGAACATTCTGGAATAATCCTACAATCATTTTCATGGATAATATCGAGAAAAAAGTCTGGTATGGTAAACTTTTGTTGACGTATCCATTATACATGATCCTATTTATTTTTTCAAATAAATAATTGTGGGTTTTAGATATACAGGGTGTCTCAAAAAAATGTACTCACCCTTTAACCGTTGCTAACATGCTGTCTTCTTTGTGTTGCAGGTGTGAGGTTCGAACTTTTGCGAACATGATTCTTTAATCACATTTAATCATGTTCGCAAGGGTTCGAACCTCACACCTGCAACACAAAGAAGACAGCATGTTAGCAACGGTTAAAGGATGAGTATATTTTTTTGAGACACCCTGTATTATTAACCTTTTTATACTATTGTTTACATATAATCCAATTTTCGTAATTGCACGTGGTCTATAAATGTGCAATCTGGCAATTTAATCAACTTGTATTATTTTGCTCCCCACGGTAAATGTAATGTTACATGTAAAGGGAGTACTGCAACATGTTCTCCATGGCTGTCCATCACTGGGGGAGACTGTGGTAAGAGGAAAATATTGAATATTTCATAAAAAGATTCCTGTGAGTGAATTCATGTGTACAATTATGTGTGTAGGAACTGAGGTGCAAAAATACCAGGAATATATGTGAGAAATGCAAGCAGGAAATGCAGGCAGGCAGGCAAGAAATGCAGACAAGCAGACAGGCAGGCAGGCAAGAAATGCAGGCAGACAGGCAGGCAATGCAGGCAGACAGGCAGGCAATGCAGGCAA
>VCRD01010103.1:0-10664 GCA_006783055.1 Trinorchestia longiramus | reverse complement strand
AGGAGGAGGAGGAGGGAAGGACAGGAGGATAACGGAAGAAGGGAGGGATACACGGATCAATTGGAAGACTTATAAAAGAAGTGTAGTAGGGGGCGGTGATGAGTAGCGAAGGAGGCCGGGCGGTTCAAAGATAACGATTGCCTGAGGGTCCACATGAGAAGCTACAGGGCTTCCAGAAGACGAATAACAGAGTCACTACGAACTGCATGGAGGAAAACTGGCACTTGGCCGTAGTGGCATCACTGGAATCCTATCAAGAAATAAAGAGTGCATGAAGAATTAGCAGCGCGTGAGATAAGGAGAAAATGCGTAAAAATAAAGGAATGTCCTGAAGCGAAGAAGAGACATGGGCGAGATGAGCAGGACTTGATGGTATGAACGATAAAAGGTGAATGAAAATCCAACAAGACGGAATGTTGCATCCGTGGCGACGCTTCAGTTTAATTAGTTAGGAAAAAGACGAGTAATACATGACGACGACGACCCACCAAGAACTAACCAAGATAAGTGTGTTGCCAGGGTTTAGCACGTAAAAACAGGATAATACAGCCAGAGTATCCACACAACTACAGGGAGGGAAGAGGGAGGAAGTTATGTGGTCGGTGGGAAAGGATCACAATCCAGCCACAAAAGCGCGCCAAAATTCCCACAAGCAAGCATACCAGCGGCTGCAGCACAGGAGGAGGGGAGGTGGTTGTGTACTCCTATGACACGCAATAAAGACTTCGCTGTTAAGTGGTATCTAGAATACCAATCTATAACAGCAAACATCCGCGTGTCACACCGAGGAAAGCATGAACAAATGATACATAAACGTGGAAAGCATTCCGTCTAGCGAACGCCATGTACAGACAGTAGAGGCCTCAACATAACCTTAACGAAGATATCAATGATAGCGCGCACTGAACAGATAAAGAATGGAGGCACAGCATAGACAGACAGTGGGAGTCTGGTAGTGGGAAGGGGGAGATGGGAGCACAGACAGACGGTGGGAGTCTGGCTGTGGGAGAGGGGGAGGAAGCAGTTCTACAACACGTCACAAAAACACGACTATGTTTCCCCCAGGGGCATGGGATCAGCAGCAGCAGCAGCAGCAGCTCACAACTGGGACGCGCCAAAACCTGTGATGAGTTTGCCAAAACTTGTGACGGGCGGCCCAAGCTTGCAATGGAGGTGCCAAAACGTGTGATGGTCGCATGTCCTGCTTACCCATACGAGATATAGCCTAATTTTATCAGTGTCCTCCAGGCCTCTGATTTGAGCAGAATGGCGGGGAGGGGATGACGGGATGCTCAATCAAAAGGGTGTGTTGCTTAGGATGGTTTTAACTTAGCTTCATTATTCTTATATAGATATTGACACAGCGTGTTATCTTCGAAGATATTCGCTCAACTAAGATACTACGCTCTCTGTGTTCCCAAACTTAGCAACCAAATACTCAACACTGTAACAGTAACACGGTAAGTTAGAGCTATACTTGTCATAAGATTATAAGTTATAACCTGTTATAAGTGTTGCGATGGTTAGCACTGCAACAATTCAACTGAACACACATACAATAAACACAGAAATGTTATCACGGAAGATCACAACTTCCCCTTATGTGCAGCCACAATATACACAACAGATCACAACTCTAAGAATAATTTATCCCGTGTATTAAAACGTAGAAAAAGCATCACTGGGCATGCACTGTAAATAAGGGGATGAGTTCTGTAGGAATAAGAAGCAAAGAGAGTAATGGAATGGAAGCATAACACCGCGACCTCACTACTGTGTTCACTGACCAGGTCCTCCAGTATTTCCTCATTCTTACAGCACACGTCACGAATGCTACACTCATGCACTATGTACCACATTCTGTATGCGACACACGACATCATACATGCGATATATTTGAATATATACACATACATTATATACACACGACCCTTATAACAGAACACTAATACATATTATTCATATACATATTGAAACATATCGTTGAGATACATAATAGCTGCATCTACATATTCTTGTAGATGGTGTACGGATGAAGCCGTGTTGTGCAGTGTACGCACGTCTTGTACGTCTATGTGAGGTCTCCCAACACATCACATGCCACACAACACAACACATGCCACACAACACAACACAACACAACACATCACATGCCCCACAACACAACACACAACACAACACCACACGGGCAACCACTCAAGTGCGACACACAGACCTCAATACGAGCAAGTTTTTACATCACTCGAGTGTCCGTCCCACCACACAACTTAAATTACCATCGCCTTTCAACGGCGTGCTTTTTTTCTTTGCATTCTCGCTTTTTCCCTCCCGCCTGTTGACAAAAGACGATACCATTAACAGATCCAGCGCGGCTGGTGATGGTGAACCGCAACTAGCAATATACTGCATGATGAACTGTTGCCATCTGTTTGTGGTGTTGCCATCAGTTTGTTGTACTGCACTAAAACATTTCAAACTTAATAATTCGTTTCTGAAAATTGGCAAGCAAAGTTCAAGAATTTAACGCATTGAATATTGATGACTGAAGTACAAAAACGAAGTCGTTTGCGCGGTACACCGTCCCCTCACCGCGGTAGAAAAGATAAAGCGCGTGTAAGAAGAAGCGGTGCTGTAATTGCAGTGGGTAGTTGCGAAGACATTTAATTATGAAAACAACCAAAAATCTGCGACTTTAATCTAGTTTGTCTACTATGACCGCCTTCTCTCTGTCACGAAGAGTAGCAGGTAAATCAACACACACTCCAGAAGCATCACCTTCATCCTAATATTCTGAACAACTGCGCGGTTGTGGCAGCAAAGCACGTTACTATCACGAATAAAACTGTAATTCTCAAACCCTGAGCAATTCACAAAACCTACAATTTATCACCGATCAATTATTGTCGGGCAGACTTGGCTGCCTGTGAATACAGGGGACGGTAAAGTGATCGACACATTTACAGGTTTCTTAAAAGAGAAACAGTAAAGAACGAAAAATGCTTTATTTTCGAAATACACATATTAAATTAAATCTTTCATTTCTAATAATTTTTTACACTTTGTATAAAAACTTTTCGTTCTTCATTCCATTTCGCTTCTATTAAACCTATAAATGTGCGAAATCATTTTGGAACACCGTGTATGCATATGAGTGTGTTCAGCATGACGGAATGAAAGCGTACAGCTGTCATGAAACTGGGCCATGTATAGCAGGCAGCACGACTGTTATGCAGCTGTACCATGTACAGCAGGCAGCACGACTGTTATGCAGCTGTACCATGTACAGCAGGCAGCACGACTGTTATGCAGCTGTACCATGTACAGCAGGCAGCTGTACCAGGTACAGCAGGCAGCTGTACCAGGTACAGCAGGCAGCACGACTGTTATGCAGCTGTACCAGGTACAACAGGCAGCTGTACCAGGTACAGCAGGTAGCACAGCTGCAATGAACGTACAGCAGGTAGCACAGCTGCAATGAACGTACAGCAGGTAGCACAGCTGCAATGAACGTACAGCAGGTAGCACAGCTGCAATAGAAGTGTGTCAGCCGCACTAAAGTTTACAAACAAGACTACACATGTCAGAGGAACCTGGCAATTTCAATGCCCATTGTAATTATGAGTCAACTCATGGAAACGTGAACGCCGTTCTGTATGTATAGAATGAAAACTGCCTTATGCAAAGCATATCATAATCACAACTAAAGCAAACAAACACAAAAAAGTAAAGAATATATGTACATGGAAATGGATCATGAAGCACAATGACGTTAGTGCCCTCGATTGAACAAGAAAATTTAAAAATTTACTTAATTAAAGCACGATGCTGGCTTGATAAATTCTTATTGAGAATTGGAAATAAAGTGAAACAAAATGGCAATACGTGGGTATGTTAAAATCAAAATTACATTTTTAGTTTTTAACTCTATTTCGCTTCTATTAAATCAACAAATGTCGCATCATTTCACCCATCACCGATATCCAGAGAAACAATGCCATGGAACTGGCACCTGGTGGTAAAGTAATCGTCATTTCCTTTTACTGCTCCAAAATCCGCGGCAAACCTACAGGAAAAGGCGAATTACAAACGACACAATCACTTCACTGAATTACCGTCAATCACATTAGCACTCAGAGATTAGGTCGGGGTTATTGACGAAAATTATTAGCTATGAAACAGTTACAGCGAAAATAACTCAACACAGACAACGTGAGAAATTTAAGTCCTAAATTTACAGAGAAATAATAACGCAACGGACAAGGGTAAGAAATTTATGATTTTGAAGTTGTAGAGAAATGAAATGTAGAGCAGAGGGTGAAAATTCAATGAGGATCAGAGTTGAAGAATTGCACGTTATCTGAACAGAATCGCGTTGAGTCGCGGTTGCTTAGAATAGAAGACGGCAACAGCAACAAGCAGAGTGGTCCATTCTTGGGCTGCTGGCCAAGTCCCACGCTATTGGAACATTCAAAGGGAGTGTTCTAGCCCGCACCCAGTCCATCATCTATAGCCATACCATAGCGCTAAAAAAACATGATCGCTAATGCAGAGAAAACCGGCTGTAACAGTAGAGGTTACAGATACCACTAAGCATCGAGTAAGCAACTCATGAAGCTCAGTTAGGACAAAAACATCGCGTAACTGTTTTTATGAAATCAAGCGTGTCGAACATATCGCAATCAATAACAAAAAATCTAAACGGCAGCTAAAATAGGCAGCAATGCAAGGATTAAAATGAGAGTTACGCAAGGATGAAAATGGGATAATTAGCTACTGAGGGATGAGAATGGGAAAGAATTAGTTATTGAGGATGCAAATGGGAAAGAATTAGCTAATGAGGGATGAAAATGGTAAAGAATTAGCTACTGATTAATGAAAATGGGAAAGAATTAGCTACTGAGGGATGAAAATGGGAAAGAATTAGCTAATGAGGGTTGAAAATGGGAAAGAATTAGCTACTGAGGGATGAAAATGGGAAAGAATTAGCTAATGAGGGATGAAAATGGGAAAGAATTAGCTAATGAGGGATGAAAATAAGAGATATTAGCTCCTCAATAATGAGAAGACTTGGTCTTCAATATGATTTTCCGGTGCAGCACGGGAAGGACGCTGACAGGAAACCACAGAATTAGGTGCGGTTGCTGGGCGTTAAATGATTGCGGTCGCTTTATTCTACAGCACGACTCACACGCCTGCGACAACGAGTTCGTTAACGGCCTTATGGAGTCATAGTGATGTATGGTTAACTAGCTCAGCTTGCTGTATGCCTCAGTGGAGTATTTACCTTATGGAGTTATAGTGATGTATGGTTAACTAGCTCAGCTTGCTGTATGCCTCAGTGGAGTATTTGTTATACTTCTCTTTGCTCTGACAGCAAGCAAAAGCAATCAGTGGGCCTGAGCGGAGACTTCGTGAAAAATAAAGAATTCTGTACTGTAGGATAAAAAAGAAGCTTGTTAATCGAGCGTCCACTGTACTGTTCTTTTCATTAGGCGCTTAGCACCACAAGACCATGCTTAATTGCTTTTCATTCACTGATAACAGCGATGAGTAATTAGCAGCCTCTCTTTTTACCTGAAGATTAGCTTTCAAAAACAGCTTATTATACTTTCTTATTTCATATCTTATTCAAATTTCTAAGGTGCAATTTATTGCATCTCCGGTTGATGCTTTTCTGAAAAATGGGCGTCCACATTCTTACAAATTTTGTCCATACGACCTTAACGTGTGATGACAAACTGTGAAACCACAATTCATTCCATAGAATATTCTTACAAAATCACGGTGATTTTACGAAGGCGAGATCTTACCTGACGTAAATATTGTTTTACGCATCAGTTTAATTAGTTCAGCTGAGTAATATTCAATGGACGCGCACCAGCTTAATGAGTTCACCTGTGTAACATTTAAAGGACGGGTAGAGCTTAATGACGCTTAACTGCCAGATTCAAACGCGGCTTGTTAAACTTTTAAAGACCAAGCTTTTTTAACTGAACGAAATATTTCATGAATTATCATGTAACTTTACATGTCTTTATTTAATGTCAATAAATTATTGAATAAAACATTTAGAATATAAAACTAAAAATTTTATTTCTAATGTATTACATTTTAAAGAAATTACTGTTCGTTTAGCAATACTGCTTAGACACTCAATTTTATCATGGTATTTCAATTGTATTTTAAGTAAATTTCAATAAATTCAATAACATGTGACCTCTTTAGTCATCTTGAACTGATTTTTTTCGAGAAAACATTAAAACATACAAGCTCTGGAATGTGAACATGAATATATAAAACTTTGATTTTGTTACTTGAGTGCAAGCTTGGTCGTGACGCTTCCCCTAACAGCTGTTAATATCATCAGAGCACGCGGAGAGGAAATCACAAGTGATCCCACAACACAGAGGTGGTCTTACAAGTTCTGTTATGGTGACAACTGTCTTCACCCTTTCACGACCAAATTATTTTCATACTGATCAAAATATTGCGTAAATTACCACTTATCTTTACTAATCTCTATGTAATTTTGCAGTAATTTTGAACGAAACATTTAGAATGTGGGACTAACGGGAATGATTTTCAAAATTTTTTTGGGACATATTAACCCAACGGTAGCGAAAGGGTTAATAGGGAAGGCAATAGAGGAAAGCAGTGCACTCTGACAATGAACTTTTGAAAGCAATTGTTGAATAAAATCCACCGCAAATTGTCACAGAAATGTCCCAAAAACTTAGTGTCAGACCATCAGAAGGTTATGAGTTAAGTCAATAAGCTCAAAATATGAGCTTAATTACAATCAAAGAGATCAGCGTTGTTCTCTTTTTGCCCACCAATGAATTATTTCTTGACTCAATGGTCACTTGTGACGAAAAGTGAATCCTTTATAATAAAAGTAAACGATCAGGTTAATGACTTAACCGTGATGAGTCACCCAAACGTTTCCCATAACCAAAGTGGCGACAGCAGAAAATTGTGGTAACTGTTTGGTGGTCCGCAATTGGTGTTGTCTATTGCAGCCTCCTTAAAACCAATCAGATCATCACATCAGAGATTTACTGCAATCAACTGGAATAAATACAAGTACACGCACAAAAAAAAGAGACCTGCACTCGTGAATCGGCGTGGCCTAATTCTGCTACACTACAGAGCTTGTTGCCAAGTGTTACTACAACAAGTGTTACTACACTTGTTACCCGGACTGGAGAAACTTACAAACTTAGGATACGGGACTATACTACATCATCCTTATTCTCCTGATCTTTCCCCCGCGGACTTCTTTTTTAAGCATTCACACAATATTTTAACCAATCAAACTTCCAGACCCAAAGCCGAGAAGGAATCTGCGTTCAAGAATTGCACAGCATTAAAACCAAAGTATTCTTATAAACGAGCCATAAGTTATCTGATCGATTAATTGTAAAAATGCACAGCAGCCCAAGGATCACACTTTAATTAAAACATACTAAATGTAATTATTTTTAAGAATAAACGTCTGTTTTGAAATTGGCCATTATTTTCCTAACAAGTCAAAACTTCAAGTACGTCAGTGGTCCGTGGAGGTTTGAGCTACACAGCCATAAAGGGGCCGTGTAGTGTGGTCTGCTTGCTATTTTCCAAGTTATTAAGCAGAACAAATTATAAAATCACAGACTAGGGTTCAGAATAACGAGCAAACAAGACCTCAAATGGCAGTAAAAATCAGACGTGCCCGTGAGCCAAAGTAAAACGCGAGAATACAAACAGGAAATGCTTGTATTTTGCATGTGAAATTCTGGGCTACCGATTAATTCATTCCGACTTCAGCAGTGGCTGAAAACCATCAATTTTAGCCAGACGTTTGTTTGTAGTTCTTACGCATCCATTCTTGCAACAATTTTTAACCCGACTACTATAGCCGTTTGTCGGAGTAAAAATGAATTGTTTAACCAATTTGTAGCATTTATAAGTTGAGAGTTTGTGAGAACTGTTTACGTAAACCAGAGTTACTGAAAAAGCACAACTGGCAGAAATACAAGGCGCAGAGCAAACACAAACTATGCAGGTCAAATGCTCAAAAAAATATATTTTAGAAACCTGTTAATATTTTACCATAGACTACTAGGCCTGCGAGATCTTGCATATGCCTTGCCCGTTAAAATACAGCAATATACGTCATGTACACCGTACATGTGTGCAGCATACCTGTCATGTACACCGTACATGTGTGCAGCATACCTGTCATGTACACCGTACATGTGTGCATCATACCTGTCATGTACACCGTACATGTGTGCATCATACCTGTCAGGAAACCGATCAAAACTCTTGATAAGCAGCTACACGTCACAGCCCTGTGACAGGAGTCAAGTCTCGTCTTGTAACTACTACAGACGAATATGTATTTACGTTTGAGGCCTGGAATCGGAACTAAATTGAAAGGTTTATGCAGAACACCACCACAAGAATCATACGTCAAGCGTTCAAGTTAACACGTTGCCTCCGATTGCCTAACTGGTGTAAATCTTCACTTTGTACTCATAGTCACTAGAAGGATCTGAAAAAATTACAGAACCTAACCTAAGTGGTACACATACGTACCACTTCGGAGTCAACGTGTTAAGGAACATTCGTTGCTAGTGTGGAACTGCCAGGGGCGATGAGTACGAAAGCCATGAGCTTATTGTTAAAATTATGTTTTTATTTACAGTTTCACCATTTTTATTCATTATGTTACACCAGAATAATTATATTAATGGCAATACCTTAACAGAAAACCACTGATGGTAAAAACAAGCAAGACTAAAACTCGTGAGGCATAGACAATTAAGGCAAAGGGGCGATCACATGAAAGGGCGGAAACTTAAGACACACTCGATCGTTTCCTGAGGAAATGCTCAGCAGAATACGACGAAAAGAACAACTAGAGCAGGGATGATGCAATGGGCGCTTCTGTGGACGCTTCTAACAATAGCATCGTGATGGATGTCTACTTAATGTATGATAGTATGTACATAATACGGTGTACACTTGCGTGTATATAATACGGCCTATACTCGTGTAGACAATGCAGTGTATACTTGCGTGTATATAATACGGCATATACTCGTGTAGACAAAGCAGTGTATACTTGCGTGTATATAATACGGCCTATACTCGTGTAGACATAATGCAGCGTATACTTGCGTGTATAAAATACGGCCTATACTCGTATAGACAATGCAGTGTATACTTGCGTGCATTTAATACGGTGTATACTTGTGTACATATAATACAGTAGTCACTCACGTAGGACTGCATTTCCATCACATGAATTCGTCACACAAATGCTCCAAAATACAAGTTCCCAAATTACGAAGGAAAAATTTCCCTTAGAATACAATATGGCAACGGGAACGAACCTTCTGAATCACTCTGGGGCAGCTACCCAAGTCCTATGCCGTCTTAAGTTAAAGCATCAATCACGCACAGGCTCCAGGAGCAAACAAGGACAAGAGGGGCGTTGTCAGTCATACTGTGACGCAGAATCTAGTTCAAGAACACAGAAAGCAACTTCTTACAGTAAAGCTGACACGCAAGCCATGTTCATAAGGAACATTGGAATTGAACGATTAGATTATGTATCTATTAGGTAAATTTGAAAATTATGTATTTTAAATATATATTCTATACTATCAATATTATATGTTACTATTATCAAATATCATTTAAATTATATATTTTCATGTAGATTTGAACATTACAAAAGTGAGCACTAGCAACACGGTAGTTCATTATGATGCCCACATCTCTTAATGATAACAAAACATTCCACGTGCTCATTACTGAAAGCGCAACTCTGATTTTGTTGTGATGAATTTAGTGTAGATTAGAAGTGACCTCCACTGAGCACTACTAAGGATGGGAAACACTACTTTTGAGAAGCAGTCGTAATAACAAGTAATTGCTATTGAGACGTAAGTCATAGAATTATGTAAGCGTACTCAAGACTTAAACGCGTAGTTGCGAGCTGTGGTACATAAGATTATCACCAGCTTGGTCGACTGGTGAGTGAACTGCTTGCGAGCGGAAAGACCCGGGTTCGAATCCCGCTGCCGACATGGTTGACGCGGCTAGAAATACGGCATGGGACTTGGGTAAACAACCGAATAATTATCGAAGTAATTATCCGACCCAAGAATGGGCCCGAAGGTTCGTTCCTATAACCTCATTCTATTCTATCGTACATCGCAGTACATGACAGTAAGATACGGAGTACTGGACGTATACACGAGGACGTGCAGGATGACTGCAATGAAGAACACACGTGTGCAATAGCAGTCGAGCAGTGAAACTGGAGATGAAAGCAGAAGTAATGAAGGAAGTTACGGGCGAGAAAACTGGCCTGATATAACAACTAATTCACTCGAGTCAAGTCTCTACAAAGAAGGATCATGAAAAAAGGAAGCAGAAGACAAGGTTGTTAGTCCTTGACAAGTGGATGAAAAGAGAACAGAAGGAAAGAGGAAGAGAAGGATGGACAGAAGGAAAGGATGGGCAGGAGGGAAGGAGGAAGAGAAGGAAAGGATGGACAGAAGGAAAGGATGGACAGAAGGAAAGGATGGACAGAAGGAAACGATGGACAGAAGGAAACGATGGACAGAAGGGAAGGATGGACAGATGGAAACGATGGACAGAAGGAAAGG
>VCRD01010102.1:2484-13136 GCA_006783055.1 Trinorchestia longiramus | reverse complement strand
TTTATTAAAGTCACACTAGTTTGCAATTGCTGTCAACAAAAACTTCAAAACGCGAGACACTTTCACCAGCCAATCTCAGGTCACCGTTTTCCCACTGTTAACTTTCGCATCCAGGACAATACAATAATGTATGCCACCTACTACGGCTGAAGGTCGGATTCTTACGTGCGGATCAAGAAAACAATCACAGCTAAACAATATAGAGTTAGATCACAGATAAAATTAGAGATTCCACTATATTCGCTTTCAGCTCAAGTTGGATCGAAAAAAACTTTATTTCCAATAAAGTATACAGTGTAGATACACTGTTTTTTAAATTTTTAATGTTAACATCTTATGAGTAGTGATGATGCTTATCGATGCGATCGTAGGAGTAATAGTGATGTTTCAAACGAAATCACCATTCTCTCGTCGCTTCAACGTGAAGTGGAGGCTTGTACGGGACTACGGGCGTGTTGCGTCCAGCGTAGCAGTTGCTGAACATTTCTAGCTGCCGATGGTGATACACAAATGTCTAGATCATAGTAGCTACGGGTTATTAACCCGAATCTTCCGCATAGCAGGCGGATACCCTCACCAGTCGACCAATCACGGATATGCTTCATCTATAATAATTTCATCTATATCTGCGCAGTTTCCCATAAATTACTTCTGTCATTTTACGAATGATGATTTTGTGTAATGACTGAATCCACTAACTGTTGGCTTTCAACGGCCATACCGCGTTGAATGCACCGCTAACACGTCATCTGCCAACTTTTTCGTCATGACACTGCAAATAAAATTTATCAACATGAGGAGAAAGAATCTCAATTGAGTTTTGAACTTCATTCCTCTGATAAAATACTTGCTTTAGACATTCGCGTAGCACACTTCATCAGATTACGCTTGTAATTTTTTTAGTTTAGGACTTTTATTTTCAGGAAACTGATCACCATATAAATTATAATATAGATTTATTATAAATTGGATATCCTGAGGTATTGAATAATATTGACAGTAAGATATCGTATGGTACAGTATTCTACAGTATAGTAAAAATTCGCAGTACATAAAATCTAATTTTCAATTTCTAATATTATGGTATGCTTTTTAAATGTATGTACCCAAGAGGAGGGAACAAACTAAAGCGAAAGTCTTGAATGGTATATATTTATCATTGTTGTGGGGTTAACTTCATTAACTTCTTCACTCATACTCAAATCTTGACGTGAGGTACTTCAGCGTGGATGCTTTCATGTATACTGCTTACGCATTGAGAGTTTGCACAAAGTGTTTATACGTGAGTACTTGAACGTAGAATATTTGAGAACTTGAGTGTAGAATGCTTGTGTGTAGAATATCAACGTTTCTCAACCGGGGGTTCGTGTCTCGCCAAGCCAAGAAAGCCACAGACCTTCGATCAGAGGGCCATAAGTCCGAAGAACTACGAATACTTGTCTTATTGAAGGGCAGGGAGCCACGAGTTTTAAGCGACTCTTTGGAGGGAGTGCAGGAGGAGAGCCATTTATCATCACGAGTGGAAAAACGTTGGTGTAGTAGATATGTGAACGAAATATTCCATCAGCTCGTGTTGGGGTTCGTAATCGGCCGTAGAGACGAACGGTGTAAAAACTAGCTTCTTCCGTGACGAGCCAATGTGGTTGCTGGTATTCTACCCACCCGTAAATACGAATAGTACCGATCGTTCTATGCTGTCTGCTGTATAACTGATCCCATCATGCTGCTAGAGCACCTTAAGAAGCCAATGTTTCCGCTCTAAATGGGGTTTATTTAATTTGATTCCGTTTCCGGTGGATTCCTTATTGCAGTGTAAGCTAACTATGCATCACAAACGTCTTAAGACTAGCTACGATACTCTGAGCGACTGTCCCTGTTGTTTGCAGTGCGTCTTGAGAAAGAGACTCATAATAGTACTTGATGAGCTTATAAAAACCGTAATATCGTAAATATATCTTCTTAAACAGTAGTGTTACTCATCTGGGATTTTAGATTGAAATGAGTTTTCAGACAATGTATACACAAACTTCCAAAAACACACAGAATACAGTTATGAATTCATGTTAAGAGTAATTGAAAATATATGAATTGCCTTTATTCTCACAATAAAGAAAGTTTTTGATCAATTAGACTTTACACGACAGGGCATCGTAGATTTAGAGCATAGTTCGACTGCACACACAGTTTCATGGCTGAAGTATAAAAAGGCGCAACGAATCCTGATTACGAATTTCTTTCGTTCAAACTATTGGCCAAAAATATCTAGTATTACCTAATTTTTTTAGTACTGGTCAAATGTCGTTATTTAAACAAGTTTTTGCAGTTAATATATTATTTGGTCAATAATGAAATGATCCTTGTGCCTTCAATGACTTTTCATACTGTCATTTATCTACCTAGATGACAATGGGATTGAGCCGGCAGTAGATATCCTTTAATTTTACGGGAGACAACCACACATACTGCTTCGTATCCCGACCCGATCCTGACTAACTGTACTAGCCCTAGTCAATCCAAGAACCTTAACCAAAAGTCAGCCCACTCCAACGAAAGTCAGCCCACTCTAGCCCAAGTCAGGCTTCTTTAATCCAAGCCAATCCACTCCCACCCAAGACAGTCTAACCCAGCCTAAGTTAAGCTACTCCAACCTAAGCCAGTCCCAGCTAAACCGTACCACCACAATTCAATGCAACCAATGCTCTGTTTTAATTAGTCATTGCCTTGTGTACTTCCGTCGATAAGAAGGGTTACCGATTTTACTCATATACGGAGGTAAAATGATTATTGTTATCTGTAAAAGCCCCTGGGTCGTATAGTTTCTTTTTTACGACACGATCTTCCATTTTATATGTGCGATTCATTACGCTGCATACACAAGAATTCTCATATCTGTAAGCCGATTCCGTACCACTAAAGCTTACTAATTAATGTAGGCTTCAAATTCGTGTTTCTCACGCACCAGAAGACAGCCTTCTTACGAGTGGAATAATATTCATACAGTAAACTTCTTAGTTTTCTCTTTCATCATTAGATAAAAGTTCAAAAACAATCGCAAGAATTCCACCCACTCAGAGAGGATAAGAACTAGTAAACACTAAATATTTTTGTAGTGCACGATGAATTAAGTTTACTTAACACATTCAGAAATTCTCCAAAGTAACTCCAGATTTTAAGTTTCTCTGAATTTTAAGGTATCATCACCAAGCTCTTAAATCAAAATTCTTCTTCTTAATTATTCAGACTTAATTATCAAATTTCTAATGAGGAAGTACACGATGAATTCATGACCTCACAAGCAGCATCATGATTACAAAAGCAACTCTCAGAAATTCTATGAAAGAAGAATTCTTCAGGCAGTTTGCAAGTTCGGTAATGATAAACTATTATTACAGAGGAACTTTAAGTCTTAATGTACCACAGTATGGAACTTAAAATTCCATTCATTATCACACAAACCTAACGTAGACACATTAACACGTTTGTTGCGATTGCCTGATTGGTGTAAAACTTCCCTTTGTACGCAAAGTCACTAGTAGGATCTGAAAAAATTACAGAACCTAACCTAAGTGACCCACCGGTGGGTCGCATCGCAACAAACGTGTTAATACTGACTGGTAGTTGGCATAAACATTTCAGATCCAAAATTTGGTCCTCGCTTTGACTTTCTCATCGTTCGAATATTATTTATTCTACTTGTACCACCGTTAACGTTTTACACTTTGTACAACATGCAACGTATTTGTTTCTGATTTGTCACTGGAACACATCACGTACGAAGAAGCCTAGAAAACCCTGATAAGCTTGTGGTCTATTTCAAAACACCGAGTCAATGATTTCTTATTAAATACCGAGATTGATAGAGATGCAGAAAGTACAAACAAATTCATTCTTTGAAGCGAGTTAGTTACGAATTTTTCTGATACGATCGATGGTCTAACAAAAGAGTTCATACAGCCTCGTCAAGAAATTTCTCGTCTCTCGCTACCCCTGTCATGAAATCAGCAATTTATGATTCACTTCCGGCTAGAAGAACATTCTAGGTAAGGCTAGTAGAGATTTTGCCCAAAACATAGCCTAATTTTACACTCGTTATCTTGTAAATAGGGATCCGATTTGCCAGCTTAGTTTACTGAACAAGTACATTATTGTCCTCATTGGAGTTAATGCAAGCTCAAGCAAAGTAGTGACACTATGAAATTCACAAAGGGTTTCTTCGCAAAATCTCTCCGTACCCTTCGTATATGAAAACCTAAACTAATTAAAGCCGTGATATTGAAATATACAGTACATCACCAAACCAGCACTTCGTGCAATCTAGACAGAAGTAATTCTGATTCTTTCAATGAGTACGCTTCTCTGTGTACAGAACTCCTGATGAAGAAGCGCTGTCATTCTACTAACATAACCTGATAATTATATATGAAATGAGCATATATACGCTCGTTGCAAAAAATGCAAAATATTTTATTGTGCAAATTGCCTCACGTTACAAAACTTACCTTGACATAGATGACTTTTATTGCTTAAATGCTAAGGAAATGAATGAATGAATGAATGTTTTTTCAATAACCAACGTTATTGTGAAGTTTGGTACTTAATTAGGTACACATGGGCACTTCACAGCATTCTGAATAAACCGCTCAACAAAATGCTGTAGCATCAGCTTCAGTTTATACATATCGGTTCGCTAAAACCGATCATATAGCTTTCGAGGCAGTGTTCTTTTAACTAAAGTCGTTAGTCGTTTAACTAACTTTTCGTCGTTCAAAAAAGAGGGGTCCATTCGCTACCGGAGTTTCCGGACAGTGTGTCCCGAGGAGAAAACTTAAAATTGATAGATGTCGGAGGTCTCGGAGAAGTTTTCTTGATGTATATTTTTTCTTGACTAGGCGTCTTTTCCAGCGCATCCACGACAATTTTCAGAGCGTCAACAACGTTACCTACACTGTGTTTCTTATCAGACGTGGGAACTGCTGTGCTAGGTGTCAAAAAGAATGATTGCAATTCTGAAGCTGGGAAACTCTTTTGCATGTCATTGGCCGTGAAGCTGTCTTGGTAGTCTGCTATACCGATGTTACTGTTTTTTAACTCGGTGATGCCAAAGTTTTTGTGATTATCTGTGGTAGCAGTAAAAGCATTTTGAAAGTTGTTTGCAACCCGGACATCTTGGCGTTCTAAAATACTAGAGAAGCTGTTGTGACTGATTGTGGGGGAAAAACTGTCGTGTTTGAGATGCGACGCAGAGTCTTTCTGCTCTCTTGCCTCTGGAAAAATGCTGAAAGAATGAGAAGGTGTGGATTTATCTCTATTCTTGGTACGTGAAAAGATATTTGCATTGACACTGGACTTGAAGCCGTGGTATCTGCCAGAAGGCTTGCTGTTCTGTTGACTAGTGCCAGCAGAACTGTCTTGTCTGTTCTTAGTAGACGAACTCTTCCCCACTAGTTTCCCCCATTGTTCCCATTTTTCAGCATCAGAAATTTCGACAGTGTCGAATAAGCTCCCCCTCTGAAAATGCTGAAAAGATGTTGGTCCCCTGAATTGAGTGTTCTCATAGTCGTGAACATTTTCAATTTGTCTTCCTTGTTTCTCGCTGCTTTCTTCATACTCTGGCCATAAAAATGATCCTAAGCTACTGAGAGACTCTGCTGAAGGATAATTTTTGCTTCGAGTATCAATTGTCTCGAGAGGAAATCGTAGTTTATAAGCCTCTGATTCAAGAAACCTTGACAACCTTTCTTTGTCGACTGCATTGGCTCGAAATTCATTGCTATGATTTATCGAGAAAGATTCTGTACTCGTATGACGTCGATCAATGAGATTATTTTGTGGGTGGTGGAGGGTATCGGCGACATCCTCAGAGTCAACGTCAAACAATTTGAAGTGACTGCTGTAACTGCCAGTCCAGTGGCCTGAATTTTTGTGGGATTGGTCTTTTCTAAAATCTGGATGTCTACGCGGAGGAGGATGATGTGGAGGTCGATGGAAAGGATGTGAGCTTCTTTCAGAACGAGGAGGCGGAGGCGAGGCGTGAGAAAATGATCTGAATTTTTGGGTAGGGTAGAAGGACTGAACAGAGTAACCAATTCGATAGTCTCTATCGTCAGAAGAATCGTCAGAAAACTGTCTATAACGTGCTGAGCTGTCTGAGAATATACTGCCGATGAACTTGGCAGAATTTGTGATGAAGTCCAAGAAACCGCCTTCGCTATGGGGAGAATGGTAATACCCCTGTCTCTCTTCAGCAGCCAAAGCAGCGTTGGGGAATTGTGGTGTTTTAGTTTCAGGTGACACCAAGGCTGTCAATACTTCTTCAGGGTTTGAAACATGTTCAGGGTTGCAGGAAACGCCCACACAGTGGAGAATTCCCACAGCAAAAACCACGATCCTCCACGACTCCTGGGGGCCAAAAACAACAATTAGCAAGATATATTTAGCGGCAATACGTATTATAATATTGGAAACTTAAAATAAAATATTACGTTTGATCGATGTATTTGGTTTCTGAACGCCAAAAAATGTTTGCCAATGATAATTGTGGTATTATAGATCGTAATGTAATACAGTACGAAATAACATAGTACTAATATGTTTCCAAGCTACTTTGAAGGTTCCTGGTAATAATTATTGAGTTATCTTAATACTTCCTTTTACTATCTTAACTGGAATTTTTTTGACCTAACGTGCTGTACTGAAAGTCTTAAACTCAACTTGTGATCATAGTTTATAATAGTAGGTATTAATCAAAGGAACTGAGAACCATCTGGCTCAAAATTTTAGTGCATTACTGATATTATATCGTGGGTGCTATTAAATTTAATCAGTTTTCTCCCTCTGTAGGCATTTTCTGCAATTCTTTAATGATGGCTTTAGTAGCTTCCATTTTCAAAATAAAGATAAAAAAGATCGGCGAGTTTAAATTCATTTCCGTCTTATTTCACCGTATGAACTTCAGGAGGAATGACTGTGAGAGAGAAAGTTATTATTTTGAGCAGAATTTAGAATCAACCATAGGACTTCTTATGAACAATTCATAGCGTAGAGTATATTCCTAATCACACATGTATGAATACGACGGAGAGTAAAATGTGCATGCATGGCTATTTAAATGATCATTTGGCCAAAAAATAATTTTCAATCTTCTAACCTGTTTATAAAAACCAAGATTCCTACAATCAATCGCTACTCATTCCATTATCAAGTCACAGTTATTTTTGTTTTTGCACTCTTTCTCTTTCGCCATCCACTCTCTGCTGTTATTCCGTATCTCTATAGGTATGTCAATATTTAACATACTTTATAGTTCTCTTATTCTTCTAGTCGTGCCTCACACGTCAACCATCACTTTATCAAGTCATACACTTACTATAGTATTATGCTACTTTAGACGTGGAATATTCATTTAATCTCACGATAAGTAATTTCTATCACAAGTCTCAGGCGTTCAAACCCGAGCCAGCGAGGACTTACTGTACACACCTTCACCTTTTCGCACTAACTATTATCTATTATATAATATATACAGGGTGTCTCAAAAAATGTACTCACCCTTTAACCGTTGCTAACATGCTGTTTTCTTTGTGTTGCAGGTGTGAGGTTCGAACCTTTGCGAACATGATTCTTTAATCACATTTAATCATGTTCGCTAAGGTTCGAACCTCACACTTGCAACACAAAGAAGACAGCATGTTAGCAGCGGTTAAAGGGCGAGTACATTTTTTTGAGACACCCTGTATATATGTATGTATATATATATATATATATATATATATATATATATATATATATATATATATATATATACATACAACATATACATTTATATCCGTCGTAGATGGCGTTATGCTTCATTATTCAGATAAAAACTACATAACTGTAATCATTTATTACTTATATTATCGCTGTGAAGACATCGAGTAACATATTTCACACAGGTTTTGGAAACCATACTATTACTTTAGAAGGCGCTGTTTTTCAACGACTAAATGCCGTTTGTTTTATTATTTCAAAGTGAATATTTTGAAACAATTTTGGTGTTATCGAATCTCAACAATTACCTTCCCAGCGAGTTTTCTGGTGAACTCGGGGGAAAGAAAATAATGGTAATCAATTCGATTTGTTAATTGAGATTGCATATAAGTTAAAACTTTACAACAAATCAGGACTCAGGCTATCTCAAGCTCACGGTGATGACCATCTAGTGACGGATACTACACGTGGATCCTATAATGGTTTAGTTTGTATCATAATTTGATGCAAAGTAAAGAAGCATTTGCTGTTTTATATACAACTGACTTAAAGGAACGACCTTTTTAGAGTACTGTATTTGGATTGCATTGGCGAAGGCACGCCCACTTTGAGGTGGATGTGAAAAACTGGAACCAAAGGAGAACATTGCACCTACTCTTTTATTTGCTGAATGCAGCGATGAATCTTTCCAGTTAGTTTACATTGAACTTAGTTACTTCCGTTCCAAATACCGCTTAATTTAAATGAAGGTTTTTCGGAACATTTTTCTAGAATCTCGTTTCAGTGATGAATGCCATTCCCCAAAAAAAAGGAATCTGCTTCTTAGAGACAAAATTTCTATTTTCCCCTACCACGAAAAAGTAGTTGGAACACGGAACAAAAAATTCAGCGAGTGTTGGACTAAGAAAACAAGTGAAAGGAAACTATCGTTACCCGCTTTCCATCTTTTATAACTGGCTTATACTATCACACTTTAGCCAGTAATAGAGACTTTTAATGATAAAATATTTTGCTCAGGCAAGAGCTTTCCTATGTGGAAAGTTTTTTGTTTCGCTCTTACAGTCCCGTTGTCTTTTTTTTATGACTCAGAAGAATGATTGCTGCATCTGCTGTAAAAACATCTGCGTGCGTACGAGGAGAAAGTGAAACTCAACTCCTATGCCCGTGCATTGACACACACACACATATTTCAAAGACTGCAAGTTAGTGGCGATAATTTCTGTTGAAAACCAAATCGAGAAAAAATGTGTTCGATTTCACATACGAGAAAAAATGCCAGTTTTGTCTGAGGTACGAGAAAAAAGTCTGTTTTATTTCAGATACGACCCACTTTTTTACCTTAATTTTGGGTGAGCTCTGCGAAGATGAAATCTAAAATTTGGTGATACTGAAAGGTTTCGAACAGATTCGTAATTCCTAGCAGTGCTATATTTTAGGTCGGATATTCATTTCTGGAATCATTTTCAGGGACTAATTTTATGCCAACAGCTTATTTATAGCATCGCTGCAAACACAGCAAAAAGGGGTTCCTAATTTTTCAGCTGCATGTTCTTTTCTAATTCACCTTTTAAAACTTATTAATTTCCGAGCAACACTATTTCCAGTCAGAAATACGTACTCCAATCCTGTCTAACAGGACGAAGCAAATACTAAACAATGCATTAAAATTCTGATAATTTTACATTTCTGTTTTCTTACTAAGAATTTCGACGTATTGTTTAACCCAAAATATGATCAGCAGCTGAGAACTCTTCATACGTTCAAAAAAGCTTGCTTTCCTAACAGAAAAATGAGATTCTGAGTCGTAACAAATGTGTATATATGTATGAATAAAGAGTTAAATAACTTAATATCTCACTGATTTTGCTCATGAAATAAGTCTAATTGCACATATCGAGCAGGGTAAGTATATTAATTCTATGGGATTACTAAATCTTTTTTGCCAAATACAGCAGGAGGCATGAACTCGTACGGGTGAACCACAAAACTTCGCTCGTACACGCATGATACTTTGCGTCGTCGTGCTACAGAAGCCAGTCCTGAACCCTAACCACGGTGGCTCAGTAGTGCTCGCAAGTTATTGTGGGCACGCACTCGTCGCTTTCCATACAGAAACCTGCTAAAATATTTTCTCGGTGTTGGGTGTATGTAATTACTTTATAATGAATGAACCATAACTTACTTTGATACAAGGACTGGAACACGAAAACATGCATACAACGATTGGCGCAACGTATCTCTTTCCCATTAAATTAAAATGAACAAGTCTTACACCAAAGTCATTCAGTACACATTTCTCGGAAAGCTGCACACTCCACTCTTAGCAACTACACAGTCTTTGAAGCTTGTTCTGTCACACAAATACATTCACAAGAACTGGCGGAGAGTCTTTCTGTAATAACATCACTCAGTTGTTCTTACACTGATACTACATGAGACGTACCTTTGCCATGGCTTCCTGCACTAACATCACTCAGTTGTTTATCCACAGCATGAGAGACATACCTTCGCTATGGCCTCCTGCACTAGCATCACTCAGTTGTTCTTCCACTGCCACTGAATGAAACATACCTTTCCCACGGCTTCCTGCAATAGCATCACTCAGTTGTACTGCCACCGCATGAGAGACATACCTTTGCCATAGCTTCCTCATTACCACCACTCAGTTGTTCTTCCACTGCCACTGAATGAAACATACCTTTCCCACGGCTTCCTGCAATAGCATCACTCAGTTGTACTGCCACCGCATGAGAGACATACCTTTGCCATAGCTTCCTCATTACCACCACTCAGTTGTTCTTCCACTGCCACTGAATGAAACATACAGGTGGTGGACAAAATAATGGAAACACCTTCAAAAATCAACAAATTATAATTTAATATGGTGTAGGTCCGCCTTTTGC
>VCRD01010101.1:9082-22222 GCA_006783055.1 Trinorchestia longiramus | reverse complement strand
TGTGTGTACTTGGATGTGTGTACTTGGATGTGTGTACTTGGATGTGCCGGGAAATTTTAAGTTTTACCCACTGTTTTCATGTACATTATTTCCAAAAGCATATTTATATTGATTTTATATATATTTGAAATAGGTAAAAATTTCCCAACAAGAAACAAAGAGAACCAAGCCAACTGACGTGTTTCAACAGACCACACGAGCTCGGCTGCTTCTAACATCTCGGCCAATCACAGACGATCTTAAAATAATACTGGTCTGACATCATTTTCAGTTATGATTTTCTTCAGGTAATTACAATTCATGAAAAGAACAAGAAAAATGAATGGATGGAAATCTGTATCACTGCAAAGAGTCACTGGGAGCACCAGTTGAGACCAGGAAGTAGGTGGATTTACTTGTCTGTCTAGTTAATGGTCGCGTTTATTAACTTCTTATTTTTCTACTTCATGTGTTGCAAAATCAAAGTTTTCATTTTTCTGGTGCTGGTGCATGACAAATTTCAGAGTGTTATGACATTCATGCACTAAATCACGATATTACACCCCTTCATGAACGGACTTCACGTCGTAACTAACCAGAGTCATGTTTTCATTGGTCGTAAATCGTTCACATGTCTAGAGAATTAGTAGTCATAGTCTATAAAATCTCCCTGGAGCCTATTTTATGTGAGATGATTTCCCCTTAGGTACAATGGTTTCCCCTTAGGTATCATACAATGGTTTCCTCTTAGGTATCATACAATGGTTTCCCCTTCGATATCATACAATGGTTTCCTCTTAGGTATCATACAATGGTTTCCTCTTAGGTATCATACAATGGTTTCCTCTTAGGTATCATACAATGGTTTCCTCTTAGGTATCATACAATGGTTTCCCCTTAGATATCATACAATGGTTTCCTCTTAGGTATCATACAATGGTTTCCTCTTAGGTATCATACAATGGTTTCCTCTTAGGTATCATACAATGGTTTCTTCTCATGTGCGATGGTTTCCTCTCATGTGCGATGGTTTCCTCTCATGTGCGATGGTTTCCTCTCATGTGCGATGGTTTCTTCTTATGTACAATGGTTTTCAAATGTCCTCGTCAATGTCCAAAATACTTCATGTGCTCATCATGTGATCTCCAGCGTTGTTGCTGAAATTGGGTGTGCTTGTGTGGTTCAGTCCCTAATTCTGTATCCAGAATACGCAATATTTTTTGCCTCCATAGTCCATGTCTTTGTATTATGTATGGATGCAACAAGGAATATAATAGTATGTATGGATGCACATCACTAGTTGTCCAGTCGGTATCCAGAATATATCATGGTAAGTTGGCCAGGATCTGGAATGCATCATGGTAATCCGATTGGTATCCAGAATACATGATGATAACCTGTTCGGTATCCAGAATGCATCACGGTAACTCAGTTGGTATCTGGAATGCATGATGCTCATGTTAAGAAATAAATGGTGACAAACGCCGCATTTCCGTGTGCGCTTCGCAAGCTTGGATTCACGTGACTTCAAAAGCGCAATATTTTAGATTTCTTCGAGTAACTCGAGAGGCGCCTCTATCCAGAAGGTGTTACTGTGCAGAAGGCGCCACTGTGCAGAAGGCGCCACTGTGCAGAAGGCGCCACTGTGCAGAAGGCGCCACTGTGCAGAAGGCGCCACTGTACAGAAGGCGCCACTGTGCGGAAGGCACCACTGTGCGGAAGGCACCACTGTGCGGAAGGCACCACTGTGCGGAAGGCACCACTGTGCGGAGGGCGCCACTGTGCGGAGGGCGCCACTGTGCGGAGGGCGCCACTGTGCAGAGAGCGGGTCATCAGAGATGTCAAGTGTACACATGGATGTACATATTTTTTTGTTACATGCCTCCATGGGTTCTCTAATGCCAAGTGTTGCCTCATGTATATTTTCATTAAATTCCAGTTATCTTGAGTTGAGTTCCCACTGACAATTCAAGTGATAATGCAGCACAGTCATCCTAATTAGATACGCTGGTAATTATCAACAAATCTCCACAGTTTGAGACTGGTAGTGACTACCCTAGTTCAAATGCTAGGTTAGTTGTCCATGCTAGATGTGATGACCACAGTTCTCCTTACCTAAACGCACTTTGTAATCTCTTCACCAAACACCATTTCTGGATAAAATGTTTAATTTCTATAATTTTTTTATATGACAGTATAGTGGTTTTGTGCTAATATGTAAACCTTGATTTTTAGTCGTTTTCAATGATTTGAAATTATACTGTGAAAATACCTTTCTTCAGCGGAGAAGTGGCATTCGTCTAATATCAGTTAACGCATTAATATCAGCCACACTCTGTGAGCGTCGTGAGCAGCCGTTGGAAGGACAGAAGAATACAGCGCGGAATCCTTCTCAATGTTCCGTGCCCCACAAAACAGAGTTTGACTTATTCGTACCTTAAGTGTATATCTTCCTTATCCTCAAGTAAATTACCTTAGATTTTACTCAGACTTTGATTTTCCCTCCTCCTCAAACTAGGGTTTTAAAAGAAGTTAGGTTTCACTAGCGGCAGAAATATTTATGATAAATATTTCATTGTAGGATGGGAGATCAGGAAAATTGGGCAGTTTTTCAAACACAATTTTAATTCTTGGGGAATTAGGTTTGATATGCTATAAAAATCTTGTTAATATAGAGTCCTAAAAAATCAGTGAAATGGGCACGTCACAGATTTAGTGGTCGCAATGATTGTTGGCATTTAGAAAACGATAAAAATGTTGAATGCACTTGGTACTTTTAACTCGATTACTATGCGTCTCACAAAGCCTCTTGCAGTTTCAATCAAATCTGACTCGGGAAGAAGGAAATAGCTTTGGGATCTGGATTCCTTTAACACCAGGCCTTGGAAGAGAGGAAGCAGTGAGTAATGAACGGTGGCACCGCTGGCAGTATTTTACTGCTTTGGAAGAAGTTAATTTTTGAATTCCTCAGTTCGACCGCGACTGAAAGTATTACTATGACGTATTCAACAAGCGTTACCCCGGTAGCCTCCTGCTTCGCACATCCCTTTCACTAATAGTCACGCCGAGAACTGTTTTTTCAATTTGAGAGGTAAGGGATTCATTCATAATTGAATCATATTTATATTCATAATTGAAGTTGTGAATAAATATCATTTATTGATCAAGAAACTCTATAGTTGTGCCGCTGTACCTGTAAATATTAAGAGGAAGTGTGCATTACATAGTTTAAAAACCCAGTATTTCAAATTCTATAATAGATTGAAATTCTGTAATTGACCAAAAAATTCCCTATAGCTTAGCCTATAGCAGATTTTAGCATTTCTACTACTTACAGTTACTATTAACTTGCTCATCCGTTTCCTTTACGACTCTACAGCCACTCTTACTTTAACGAGAAACGGTCGGGGTTCAAGAGAGTGGTTCAACTCTGTCACCGTTACAAGTGTGCAGTCTGCTTCTACTTAATGGAGCCCCCACCTCTATCGCAGCGCAAAGGTTGGTGAACATTGTGATGAACGTATCCTTTAAACAAGACTTCAGCTGGAGTATCTAGAATAGCTGCAACCAGGAATCAAAACTAAACTAGCAACAAAAAGGGAAATGCATCCACTATACATTCGCAGCAAAGAAAAACCATCAAAACTGTGCTTGTATATAGGAACCCAACCTGTACAGTAACCAATGATGCTGAACTCCATAGTTTCCTTGAAAACATTCTGTGCTCTTCATGAAGCACTAATCATGAGAGACTTGAACCTGCCCTGCATAAACTGGACTACTTGTTGAAGTCAATCACTGAGTATAAGCTTATAGACCTAATAAGTACTAATTCCCTGCAGCAGCAGCATGTCAGCAAACCGCCTTGACAAAACAATATTCTTGACCTCGTCATGACGACCTCTGATTTCAGAATAATTGGATTAGAAATTACGAACAAGTTCGATGATGGACTTCGTGCTTGAAGTCCACGACGCAGTCAACAGGACTCAACTCAAAAACGTCTTCAACGAACGTCGTTTTGTTTATTTGGTGTGTTTAAAGTTTTTTGCACTAGCAATAAATCGTATTGTAAAATGTGGAAGTTTTCAATTGTTCTGTCGCCATATTGTCAGTTGCGTGTACATGTACTACACTGCCATGTTGTCAGCTGTGTATATATCAAATTATGGCCAGAATAGAAAAAATAGACAACACAGAAGTAAATCTTTACTTACGTAAAATATTTTGTACAAAAATACAAGCTTTTAACGATCATAGTGTTATTTTATTACAAATTTGTCTTAAAATATAGATATTTCACGAGCGCTTGTTCATCTGTCATGACCTGTTACATTGTGTTAGTCATGACATTTTTGTGAAGATTAACTCCGTCTCACCAGTCACAGGTGACCAAGGGTGACTAGACACGTCAACCAGCCTTGACCAACCATAGCACAAATGACTGATCGCAACTACATAATATTTTACAAACATTTTGCGACAAATATTTTTTACCAGAAGCACTTTGCAGTGCCAGTAGCGCATTGTCACGTTATAATGTTTCAATTTGATAAATTTTACGTAACTGTAACCCCTGTTCTAGGAACAGTGACTAATGGCAGGAGCTGTAACTGTTATGCCACAAAATAGAAACTGAATAATGGTAGGCACTGTAACTGTAATGACACAAAATATGAACTGAAGACATGGAGTGACCAATTTTGCATTTTCTCGACAATTTTCATTTGGAATTGGATGCTCAATAGGGAGCATAGACCTATCAAATTAGCTACGAGTGAGAAGTAAAAAGTGGAGAAAATAGGGCTCATAGAAAATAAAATTACAGAATAACAGGAAATAGGGACCACGGAATACTATGAAATAGGTAATGGGAAGCTTCACTAGACACCGGGCCGGCAGATGTGGCAGAAAAATTTCATCACCACACACCCTGTAACAATGCACCATAAGACTACGTGGCGATAATTAGCAAATAGTTATTTGTATTACTACTGCTATCCACGGAAGACGTTTCTAAAGTTTAAATATACCAGTACCCTCGTTACAGTACCAGTATGTACCAGTAGTACCAGGAGCATATACGGACAATGAGATGTTAGAACTGGCACTATGGGTACAGATAGTCCTGTCACCGCCCCTTTCAAATAAGTTACGATGCAGAATATTTGATAGCTTTCAACCTTTTTCAATTTATCAGGAAATTTGACTAATACAGGCTACAGCTACTGGTACAGTGGTGTACCAGCCACAGTTACTGGTACCTCTAGTACACCTGTGTACGAGGTTCGAAAAAATGACCTGCACAGGTTTGAAGGGAGGACTGCACAGGTTTGAAGGGAGGACTGCACAGGTTTGAAGGAAGGACTGCACAGGTTTGAAGGGAGGAATGTTGGAATACCAAGCATCTGAACAGCCAGACACGGAATATTAGTTTGTCTTTGATGATTTTGCATGCTTCAACATCATGGATTTTCATCACATTAGAGTGATGCAGATTGATTGTATCTGCATCAACCAGTCTCTGTCATGTCGATGGTATCTGCATCAACCAGTCTCTCATGTCAATGGTATCTGCATCAATCAGTCGCCGCCATGTTGTTGGCACTGTATGGACTAAAACTGAATATTTTTATAGTTCATATTGACATTATTATGGTTCACAGTAGCGAATATTTTGGTGTGTAACAGCACCATAACTCATACTATCATCATAGCTCACTCCATACTTGAAGATGAGTCTGGGGTCCACACGGACTAAAAAAGGAGTCCAGGGAGGGGTTTGGGAGCCACAGAGGGGTCGTGAGGGCCTGCTGACTGGCCCATGGGCATGTCAAGGTTGTGGTGCACCTGCAGCCATGCTGACGTTCTGTCTCCGTTAGCTAGCAGGTCGCTGTATGACGCCTTCACTTCCAGCTGCTCGAGACCTCCCCTGCAACACAGACTCTTGATTACGCCTGTTATTGTGTGATGTGATGGCTGATATGGTGATGCGATGATGAGAGGCGCATGGGATGATACAAATCTGGTAGTAGTGATAATGTATAGTGATGTATAGTAATGTGTGAGGATGGTAGGAATGATAACGTATAGTGATGTATAGTAATGCGTAGGGATGTAGTAATACGTAATGTGTAAAGGTGAATGGGTACGTGGGGAGCGCAAGCAGCTTGGCCACTGGAACTTTAAAACCCAACCGTCGCGCTTGGAAAAAAACTAACAGGGCACGCCATTACGAAACGTAAACAGTGCCGAAATCCAAGCCAGTTGAAATGTGTTCTGCGATCGCCTCGAAACCATGGGAAGCATCGGCTAAGAAGCCAATGGTCAAATGAACACAGTACACCTTTAAAGTAAGAACCAAGTACGAAAGGAGAAGCTAAGTCAGGAGGCGTGTTTCTAGAAAACACCAACGGATTATATAAGCAGCAGTCGAGAAATCAAGGGAGTTCAAGAGTAAGGCGTTGATCGGGTGAGCAACAGTGTGAGAAGCAAGCGACCTACTTCAAGGAAGCAAAAGGCGGAATATCAGTCGGAAAGAGGTAAGAGTGTTTCTGGGATAGTAAACAGAAATAATATGCCAACACACAGCATAAACGTATTAGGGTACCTCTATCAAGGCATGCACTTTAGGTGGATTTATCTCTCATTGTAGAGAGGGAACTACTAGAACTACTACCGCTTCGTCTTCAACTACTACCACCTATTACTACTACTACAGTTACTACTTCTTGGAGTAACTGGATCCTTGAAAAAGTTCATATAAACTTGGAATAGTTTCGCCAGTTATCAACTCGGAGAGTCTCAGGGTTTCAGCGTCAAGTTGGATTTGATGTCTACGTAATTACTTCGGAATATCGACAACAGGAATCAAGATGAAATATTAATTAATACAACCTTAATCAGAGCCCCCTTTAACCCAGTAGAGGTTGGTAACCAGCGGGAGAAGCATCAATAAAGTGTAAACAACAGGACGTGCCGATGCCACGCGTTAGGGCTTGACCGAGTGTGTGCTTCGTACTTAAGACCAAGTGCAGCGCAATTTTTCGCGTCATTAGTCGAGAGTGAACTGAGTAATTATTGTCAGTGAGATTAGTTAATGGGACCACAGTGATTATTAATTCATGAGTGTATTTTGTTAAGTATTAGGAGTGAGATTGAGCGATAGGATTAGAGTGATCTTCAGTGAATTTTGACATGTTTGCTTGTATCTAGGATGTGTAGTTAGATAAACTGTGAGTCAATTCCGCCACCACTCTGTGTTATATGATCTAAATAATTATTGAGTGGAATTGGGTTATTTGAAGAGATAGGTCACATTGATTTTATGACATACGTATATACGAGCCTTTTTCGTCTTTTTTCAGTAAATATTAAGCCAATTAGGCGTGTTTATTCCCTTCTTGCATTGGCCTCATTGATGTATAATATATCACACATGCCAGGGGGTTTGGATTCTTCCATTTTGCGACGGCTCTCTTTCGTTATGAATAATTTACTGCATTCCAACTACCGTAAAATGTGTGTGTAGTATATATTGACCTTAGAAGATTGAGTTAATGCTCGTAAACATATATTCATGCTGTACAGGTGTAGAGAGAGCACGTATCGCCACATAAACAATGATGCAATAATGTGGAGGTTCATGTGTTGTGTAGAGGAGTGATCCCCAAACTTGTCAAATTATTTTACATGGCGGTAACCTACAACATTTTTTTCAAATCAAGGTCCCCTGGGGAGATAAATATTTGTTATGATGAATATACTCTCGCAGTCTTTCTTGAAACTCTTTGCGGTCCCCAGTTTGGGAACCACTGACGTAGAGGCTCATATGATGGTATAAAGGCTCATATTATGCGTGATGTTGGTTTTACTAAGCAAATTGCCTGCTGAACTCCAGTCGGGACAAACTAAAATAATTTACTAAAGTATCCGAATAAAGTGGCCTGCAAAGTGGCCTGCAAAGTGGCCTGCAAAGTGGCCTGCAAAGTGGCCTGCAAAGTGGCCTGCAAAGTGGCCTGCAAAGTGGCCTGCAAAGTGGCCTGCAAAGTAGCCTGCAAGGTGTACTGCAAAGTGGTGGTGGTGGTCGGTACAGGTAGGAAAGATATGAGGGAGTGTTTGGCAGAGGGTGCGCCTAAGTATAAATAAGGGTGAAACGAAAATTGAAACTAGGTAGGTAATATAAATAAGCACATTGCGCACATGTTTTGAGTGGTAGAGGTCCATCCATGAGTTTTGTTTGTGGATGGTATCATATTACTCATCAGGGCTTTGGATAGTCTATAATGAATCATATCTTATTGTTTTTACATTGCTGACCAGGGTTAGTGGTAGAAGGGCATGGGCTCTAGTAGGTACGGCATGGGACTTCGGTAATGAACCAAGAATGGGCCAAACGGCTCGTTCCTATTGCTTTATTCTATTCTAGTTGGGGTTAAGCGTACAAAGCGTACTTGGATAGTCTTGCATAATTATACTGTGATTGTAGCGGATTGGGGCTTGACATCTAGTAGATTTTTATTCTTGTTTTTTACCCCAGTGGGTTAATTAATGCTATGTGCGGCGGCGTAGGATGCATGTGTATTTCGGATTTCAGCAATGTGACCAGCAGAGGATGCTATACTCTAGCTTTCAGAACTTTACAACTTCAAGGCAGTAGAAGACAAACAAAGGCATGGGTCTCGTCAGACTCCAGTCTAGTTATAACTAACTTCTGTAACTGTAGCCTGTGTGTCAGGTGTCTCAGTAAATATGAGTTACGTGAATGAGTTAATCTTTTTAAAATTGACTGAAGAATGGGACCAATACACCACATCGGTCAATTGCTTGAGATGCACCATTGTCTAACAAATATTTTTGTTTTCCATAATAACGAACGACAACTGCAGCTGATTAAAGAAGAAACTAGTGAAGTTACTAGATATATGATATGTATAGAGTATACGAAAACAAATAAATATATAGTATGCATGCAAACAGAAGTCCAGACTGTGTTATGTTATCACTAATACAGTTAAAAGCAAACAAATGTTTGTCTGCACGTCTGTCACTAGTAACAGATGCCTTTTAATGTTTTTGTCATGGTGGTAACAATTGTCCTCTGATGTTGTTGCCATAGTGGTGACAGTTGTCCCCTAATGTTGCCATAGTGGTGACAGTTGTCCCCTAATGTTGCCATAGTGGTGACAGTTGTCCCCTAATGTTGTCATAGTGGTGAGTTGTCCCTTAATGGTGTTTCTATACTAGTGACAGTTTTCCCCCAACATTGTTTTACTGGTGACAGTTGCCTAATGTTGAAAAACTCGAAGTTACCCCACACATTTCTTACGTTGAAATAATGGCAGCAGTTATCCACTACTTTTGTTGCCATAATGCCAAATATTGTCCACTACCTCTGTTGCCATAACGGCATCAATAGAACAATAAAACATGGCATCACTCACTCGTGGGGCTGACGTTCATCAGTGCTGTCGAGCGCAACAGACCGACACTCAAGACTGACTTCATCCATGTCCATGCCGTCAGCCACATCCTCGTACACAGTACTGAACGATGTCCCCCGGTGGCCCGACACTGTCAACATCAACACAAAATAAAATGTCAGGTGTCTCTTTAAATAAATAAATAAATATTCTTATTTTATGTGCGTAATTTTTCCTCATGTTATTACAATGAGAGTATCACTTAAATACTGGTAGTTAAGTCCGTAGACTTTCTGATTAGGTCAGAGAATCTGTTGCTTTAAGTTCTTCCTTCAAATGTATGATATTAAAACCCGTAATTTTTTATGCGCATACACACTAGTTACCCAATAATTTCACTCAAAATTATCCCTTTGTTCTTCAGTTTTTTAATTTTTCTTGCGTGGTGTGAAATTACTTTGTTATGGCTTTTAATTTTACTTGCATGGTGTAAAATTTCATCGTAATGGTGTGAGACTTTCCTGTTTTGGGCGGTTGACAAATTGTACTTGGTGTTTTTTTCAAGGAATTACTGTTGCTTGAAGCTACTGTCAAAAATTAACTCTGATGTCGAGAAATTTTAACATCAGTAGAACAAGGGATAATTTAGTAAAAACTAAACTGCTGTGAAAGAGCAACAAAAATATATATATTAGGAATCAAGTTCATCGTTAGAGTTAATGTTAACCCATTAGCTCCCATCATACTATGTATAATAGGTCAAGTCCATTAGAAATCATTCACTTTAGCCCTGTATTCTAAATGATTCGTTCTGAAGTTGGGAATAAAAAAAGTGTAGATATAAGGGGAAATTTACCCAATGTCTCGTTCGGTGGAGAAATAACTTAGGCGTTAGGCTAATTTAGCCTTTACCGACTGTCCTAAAATAAGAACAGTGAGCTCTAATGGGTTTTAGAGTAATCAGTCAAACACACGCTGCTGATGCGTCCAAAAGAGGGGTGGGCAAACTTTTAAAAAGTAAAAGTGAAAAATATGAAAAGTGAATGGGTCTCACGTTCTATCTCTGATATTGCTCTTTAAGATAAAAAAACATTTAGACGGAATGATCAATAAAAAATTAAATTTCAAAACCAAGTTATTTAATTGGAAAAAATAGCCAAGAGGCCTGCAGGCGGCTGTTTGCCCATCCCTGGTTTGAAGACAAGCAACAGCGGAAAGCAAATTACTAGCAGGTTACGAACACTCACAGTAAGTTGCGTGCACGGTAAATCGGCCGTTTTTTGTAAAAAAACTGAAGAGGAAAGATAAAAACAACCAAACCCACAACAGACTCTTGCTACCAGAGCTTGCTGATTTTGATGTAGGAACTAGACTAGTGAATGCTTGGTATACTGACTATGACTGACACAATACGTCACGTAGCGCTTTCTACCAGAAACAGTTTACCGGCCGTTTAGACGCAACTCACCAGCCGTTTAAATGCAACTCACCAGCCGTTTAAATGCAACTCACCAGCCGTTTAAATGCAACTCACCAGCCGTTTAAATGCAACTCACCAGCCGTTTAGGCACAAGTTACCGGCCGTTTAGGCACAAGTTACCGGCCGTTTAGGCACAACTTACCGGCCGTTTAGGCACAACTTACCGGCTGTTTAGGCACAACTTACCGGCTGTTTAGGCACAACTTACCGGCTGTTTAGGCACAAGTTACCGGCCGTTTAGGCACAACTCACTGACTGTTTGGGCACAACTTACCGGCCGTTTAGGCACAACTCACCGACTGTTTAGGCACAACTTACCGGCCGCTTAGGCACAAGTTACCGGCTGCTTAGGCACAAGTTACCGCCGCTTAGGCACAACTTACCCGCCGTTTTGAAGGTGGCAGAAGAAATGGCACTTTTAAAGCTCTTGATGCTCCTAAAACTCCTGTTGTCAACGCTCCTCTGAGACATGCCATCAGGAGGCGCCCTGGTCTGGGTCATAGGGATGCCAGTGGGGGTCGGGATCACGTACACCTCGTCAGGGGGCACGTCCCCTTCTGCCCCTTCGTCTTAATTATGGTGCATGATAATTAAATAGTTATGGTATTTAATAATTTAACAATTTTAGTACTGTATATGATTATTTGATGCTTTTCAGTATAAAATAACTCGATAATTTTGTTACATGGTAATCAGATAATTATGGAAATCAGGTAATTAAGGCGACAGACCAACGGCAAAGTTTAAGAAGAGAACACAAACGGGATACAAAATAGGGAACATAATATAAAACTCCTGACACACAGCTGACTAGGGAATTAGCAAAAACCTGACACGCAGCTGACTAGGGAATTGGAAAACCTGACACGTAGGTGACTAGGGAATTGGAAAACCTGACACACAGGTAACTAGGGAATCGGAACACTTAACACGCAGCTGACTTGAGGGTTAAAGCACCTGACACTCAGCTGACTTAAGGGTTACAGCACCTGACACGCAGCTAACTTGAGAATTAAAGCACCTGACATGCAGCTGCCTTGGGAATTAGAATACCTGACACGCAGCTGCCATGGGAATTAGAATACCTGACATGTAATAAAACTGTACTTATAGAAGACTGTAGTGACAGAATCAGTGCTACAAATAATCTAACTTAGAAATCGATCATTATTCTACTAACCCAAAGTGGATGAATTAATGTTGATTTTAGCCTAATACTGTATCCACTAAATAATAGTTTGTTGGTTGCTTGCTTGGTCCGTCTCTCTGTGAATCTTTTAAGGGTTTAGATAGGAGAAAATTCGGCAGGGTATACATGTATTGTAAGCATTATATTGTAGATACCAAAGACACAAGGAGTTTCCACTCCTTCGCAAAGCCCGCGTCCACCGGAAGACCAATCAAAAAAAAATCAGTAACAACGCGTGAATTTTCACGTGTGGGTCTACTAGTAGCTAACTAAATCTTTGCAGGCTTAATTTTACTGTCTCACCGCTCGGTCTACTCTCAGAACAAACGTCAGGAGTCTTGGGGAACAGCAGGAACATAAACACACAGATTGCCCCCCCTGACGCTGCTGACAGGGGGAACACGCACCCCGTGATGTAACCCCCGTTTCCCCCAGCCTGGAGAAGAAGGAGAAAATGCAATACAAATTAATGATACAGGGATGGTGAGCTTATAGATCTACTTGTGTTAATTAAAATAATCATGGTCGTTAGTTTATATCTTTACTTGTAATAAATACAATGATAATGATTGCTGGCTACTATACTTACACGTGAGAAGTACAATGATGATTGTTAGATCATGTGTTTCTATGTGATACAAAAATATAATCATGGTTAGCTTCAGAATGAGGACAATTTTGAGGCACAAATTTGAATAAAGAGATATATAAAGGTTTTTTCTCTAATAAATAATCAATTAATGCAATAATTTCACATAAAAATGTCATGAATACATAACTAGGTACTTTGTCCCAGGAGCGTTTGAAAAACGCTGAAATACTTCGCTGAAAACTAGAAACAAATGGAAGATATTTCACTAAACTTGCGGCTCTAAATCATTGACTTCAGTTGTTGCTGAAAGCCTCATGTTATCAGGCGACCTCTTTTATGAAATTGCTGTGTCTTATCACAGTTCACACGTGCGATTCAGTCTACAACTTTGAGTTCATTTTACGATGATAGAAAGTTTCTTCACCTGCACACCTGTCCCCCTCACCTGCACACCTGTCCCCCTCACCTCCACACCTGT
>VCRD01010099.1:0-13142 GCA_006783055.1 Trinorchestia longiramus | reverse complement strand
AACCAACAAACCCTGTGAAAAAAAAGAAAAAGTAAAAATCAAAGGTCCTCCCGATAATACGTAAGGACCAAATTCTGAAAGTGAGCATGGAAACACCTGTTGCGCTGAAAATACTACCCTGCTCAAATGCGTTGAATAATACGGTGAATGTGCGCCATAGCTAGTTCTAAACCTCAAGCCTTTAAATGAATGGGAATTCAGAGAACTGTCCATTGCACGAATTTTTGTTTATATTATTTCAAAGAATGTGTGTTTAAACTTACTTAAATAAACACATCTGTCGGAATTTGGGCAAACTCAGCCCGGCAAGACCCAAGCCTAGACTGTCCGTCTGGAAGCTCGACGGCTCAAAGACGGATGGCCGTGAAGCGAATGGCTGAATCCTGCTCCGCCGAACAGCGAAACTGACCAAACTTCTGATGGAATTCAAAAGGTTTCGAACCGGGCGAGAAATTTACAAGTGTCTGGAAAACTTTTCTTCAAGTTCACGGATCATCTGCTATGCATAGGCAGCGCTCATACAACTGTAATTTAGCTCAACAGCAATAATTTACCAGCTTTAAAGCACGGATAGAGGGAAGAAGTTTGAAGACCTGCTGTTCTGTAAGTTAGATGAACTGAAATTCAACGAAAATAGATATCTGTTCTTTGCGTTTAATCGTACTAAAGTTAGAAAAAGTCTCATGCTTCGGAAAAACTTACTTTAAATAATTATTTTTACAGGGAGTAGTAGAAATATCGTCGATTCAAGTCGAAGTATAATCAGATTTCTCATCTGCAGTACTAGAAGATCGAGTGATGCATTTGGCTTTAACAGTCGAGTTCCGGTCAAGACTTCACGAAGATTTCGAGGGAGAAGTTTGAAAAATGTTTGAACGTTTGGAAGCTTAATTAAATAATGTTGTTATTTCCCAGCGTTTTGAAGGTTCAATAAGTTCAAGTTCATAAGATCGTCGTGTAGTGTTCGGTCAAACCTGGAGACCGTCGGCCTCCGACAAATATACGTAGTTTCATACAAGGTACGGCAACATAACTTCTTTTTTCTGCAGTGAAGCGCTTTGAAATAAGGAAGTTATGTTGCCGCGTTAAGTATATAGAACCTTTATCCGATTAATTGGCAAGAATATAAATTCATTAATGTTACTTTTTAGCAAAGAACAGGAAAAGAAACATTTGAAGAAAAGGCATACTTGTTGCCGGAGCACAAAGTTCCATAGTTTTCTTATTTCTTCGATTGTGTAGTTACTATTTTACTTTACGTAATCTATACGAGTACTCGGGTCTAGCAACTTTAGAAAAACTGATACATTAGACAAATAAATCTTCAGTTGGAGTCCTAATTACACTCTATTTTTGACAAATTATAGTTTGCAAAATCGAATTACTAATATTTTTTCCTAATGAATATTTTCAATTTCAAGTTTCTTATCGGGTATACTTTCGGGTATCACTATTATATTTTAAATTGAGAAGTTTTGCCAGGTGTTAATCGTAGGCTAAAGCATTTGTGAACAACAAAGCCAGTATATGACTGTAGGGCCGCTACTTTAATTGTTTTTTTTTCCAGAGTGCAAATCCTAATTCCTTAAATTCCGACTTGTATCATCCAGTTTCAAATTAACAGCACTCTAGAATTCGGTTTATTCTGGTTAGGTCGGTCAGTTAAATTTGGACTCGAAGTCATGGTGCTGTGCCACGGCACAGAATTTCCCTCGTATTTCCCCGGCGCTGGTTCTGGTCACGGCAGCCGCACGGCCTAACTTCTTTTTCAGTTGTGAACCGACCGCCACCCGCTGGCCACTTCTCTATTCCCGAAACAGACTCGAGAGCCGTTTTTGGAGATAATTCATTGTCATCCTCAGAGCTGTCGTGGTCTCCATGTCCTGGAAAATTGCATTTCGACTTCACGAAGGCTGGTTATTGGGCTGTGACTCTGTGACCGCCGCGAGACTGAAGGAGATGGAGAACATTAATAGAAATTCTACGCATCACCATATCGAAAGAAAGTAAGGCTCTGTGGATGCAAGTACAAACCGCTGCGGCGCTTGGCTAGAAAAATAATTTCACTCTCAATGTCAGCAATAGGTATGGTTTCGGGAGAACCATACCTATTGCTGACTGGAATACATATTGCTTTATTGACTGGAAATGCAATAAAGGGAAAAGGTTGATTGAATCGGCTTTTCTGCAGGAAAAGTTACCCGAATACAGTTTCACGTCTGAATTAAGTGCAAAAAGTATGCGAGTAGTTTTTTTAATCGAATAATTTCTCTTTGTAATTTATATGTAGATACCAGCTCTATTTAAAACGTGTTATTAAAAAAAAAGTTGAGCATCTCTGACTCCTTTGGACAAGCCATCGGACACTTGTTACCTAGATATGATAAACAGTGGAAAAATAACACATAAGGGTTTACGTAATACAAGGAACGACCTCCAGAATCATCATGCTGGCTGTGCGACGGTTATTGAATTTAGAAAGCTCCAATTCCTCAATCTAGGCTGGGAGTAGAAGAACTGCAAGCTCAGTCTTTCCTGATCAGATGCGTTTTAATGCTGTTACTGTTTTTCAAAAAAGACTAAAAATACGATTAAGTCGACAACCCATAGTCTATCCCAATTGCAATCATGTTAAAATCAAATATAAATTTGGAAATCTTATTAATGAAGTCCTACTAGCAGTTTGATCGCTAATTAGTTTTCATGAGACAGCCACAAATTGTAGTACTGTGTTCATGTTTCTTAAATGGAAATTTCAAAGAACGGCTTTGCGATTTCGACGGCGCAGAACTGCTCAAGAAGAAAGAGGGCAGCGGAGCCTGTAACACAGCTGTCATAGTCAGCTGGGCCTCCTGGAGAGACAGACTCTATCATCAGACCTAATTTCTTCAGTCTCAAGAAAGTATTCGTATCAAAAAGGTAAAAATAAATGTATCTCGTCGTGCGAAGTTTTAGCAAAATGCTATTACCTGAAAATTGGTTTCGGAAAAATATTTTCATTAGGTAGCATAGTACATAATATGTTTACAAGATCTCTCGAGACCAGCCTCAAATAATTTTTTCCTTAGACTATCAAAGAGATTTCCCTTTAATATAATGCAGAAATTCTTTCACTCTTCTTTTTCATATTTTGCAGCCCAGTTTCAAAAAAGAAAGTATACGGTATCTTAATAAGACTTAAGCCTCGTTATTTGTTGTAATTACACTCATAGTTTGAGATTTAAAGAGATTATATATGCAGGAAAACGTCAATGAAAATCACAAAATTGACGGGGTTATACTGATTATATTGAAAAAATGCTCTAAAAAGCACTATCAGTTGTGAATCATGAAAATAATGGTCAAAATAACGAAGTTTGAGTGTACGGCGTTGTATTGAATTGTTCTACTGAGCCTAATTGCCAGTATGTTCTCAGCCACATGAGGGATGCATAATCATGAACACATTGGCTGTACTATCATGAACACCCTGGATGTACTATCATGAACACCCTGGATGTACTATCATGAACACCCTGGATGTACTATCATGAACACCCTGGATGTACTATCATGCACATCCTGGATGTACTATCATGAACACCCTGGATGTACTATCATGAACACCCTGGATGTACTATCATGAACATCCTGGATGTACTATCATGCACACCCTGGATGTACTATCATGCACACCCTGGATGCACTATCATGCACATCCTGGATGCATTATCATGCACACCCTGGATGCACTATCATGCACATCCTGGATGTACTATCATGCACATCCTGGATGTACTATCATGCACATCCTGGATGTACTATCATGCATATCCTGGATGTACTATCATGCACATCCTGGATGTACTATCATGCACATCCTGGATGTACAATTATTTACCGCTGTTTTTAGCCACAAATCTTTCAAATGAAATTTTGCTGTGGAAATAAAAAGCCATTATTTATGTTTGTATTCATTAGCTCGCTTTTAAAAATATTCCATAACTCAAAATCCATGGAATTCGTCCTCCAGACAGGAGAAATTTGATATTAAATACAAGCGTAAATTCGCAAAAATTATTTAATTTTTTTCAAATAAAGATATTGCATTTTTTGTGTTTGAAGCTTTCATACAATTATGAATAGGTGGAAAGTAATCAGCTTATGTGGAGACTGTCTATGTGCTCAGACCAATCATGAAAGATGGTAGGGCAGAAGCGCATTATAATTGGATTTGAACTTAAAATTCAGTAGTAAATAGCGGAATCAGGCTCAAAAAACGCTTGTTTTTAACTTTACTCATAAATGCAACCCAAGGGAGCCAGCTCAATTAAGCAGCCTCTAAACTGCTTCAGCATCACTGATTACTTGAAAAGCAACAATATTGAAAACTAGACAGTTCCCGTCGAAGTTCCACGGTTTAGATTTTACAATTTGAAATTATTATAAAGATGAATGCATTAAAGATTTGCGACGAATTACTGTGCTTTTAATGAATATTTTTCATTAATATATACAGAACTTCCATTGTGAATCTTATCTACCGATAACATGGCCCAGATAGTACCCGTTGAAATTCTTTGATATAAAAGTGATAAAATTCAGGATCTATCAAATAAAATTCATTGTTCACTTCTACCCCTGGTATTATCAGAATCTGATTTTTTTCATAAATGTATGTAAGACTTCCATTTTCTATTTTATCTACCGATAACATGGCCGTGTAAGAGAAGAAAGCTAATATCGGAAAAAATGGCGTCTTTTATAGTGATCGGGCGCCTTTGGTATCCACAATACAATGCTTGTAATACATGCATACCCGTTCTGATTTCATTTCAATAATTTTTCTTCAGTAATAGATAGGAAGTAATGGGACAGACACACACAGATACAGAGAGAGAGATGGAGATACATAGTCGATTATACAGGGTACCCATACAGTAACAGGGTACCCATAAGTAAGGTACCTTTTTAAAACTACTAGTGCAATGCCCGTTAATAATTTTTTCCCAAACGAATCAGTTTTGGGCTTGGGAAGAGAATCAGTTTTCTATCGGACGAACAACGTCTTTCTTGCTGTCGAAGTCTTGCAGCTTCTCTCTTACGGTTGGACACGTTTCTATCCATGTTGGCCTTTTTTGCCGGAATTTTATTCTGAAATATCCTTTATTATCTCTTTGAAGTTTTTTAAGAAAATCACAATTCCGAAAACAAAAACTCAATTTCCAAAATCTTTGGCCTTATACTAAGTGGTAGCCAGGTTACTGGTCAAACTAATTTAAAACATTTCTTTTCGCATTATTAATTAAAAGAGAGCGTCCACTCACGGTTATTATCCTAGCATGCTTTTCGGTGTGTCTCAATTTTTCGCAGCAGTGTACCCGTGCCAACAAAAATGAGGGCAAAAAATATTTATAAATCTTTCTTGAGATAATCTTTCTCTCACTCTTCTTTTCGCTCTCGATTCAGTCTTTTTTTTCGTTCCTGTGGAGTTTCCATGCTTAAGCTTATTTCAAATGTAACTTAATTTTCTTGTGACAGTAATAAACACAGAATATAGTATTTTTAAGCCGCAATATACCGCCGAACTCGGTATCCACGATACGGACTCGAGAAGGGGTCACACGGACGGACGGACGGACGGACGTGGCTCTTATTATTATAGTGATTATAGTTATAAAACTAAAAATGGTAAAGAAATTTGGTTAACTCAGTGTGAAAGAAGAAATTTCAAAGTTTAATATAAAGTTATATATGAAACAAAATATTTTTAAATATGGAATACAATATCGTTTAAATGACCTCCATTATTGGTCCAACAATGGCGTGCTCTTTCAACGGTGCTTTTCATTACTTTCCTTAATGTCTCTGGTGAAATGTTATTGATCTCATGAATGATGTTTAGTTTCAATTGCTGTAAAGTATCAGGCATTTCAATGTTAATATTTTCCTATAAGTATCCCCAGAGAAAGAAATTAGGAGCACTTAGATCTGGAGATCGATGCGGTCACGATGTATTACCAAAACAAGAAATTATTGTTTGGAAAAATTGCTTTTAACATTTGCATTGTTTCTTTCGCTGTGTGTGCAGTAGCTCCATCTTGTTGGAAAAAGGTAATCTCTGTGTTATTATCTCCAATTTCAGGTATCAAATATTCTTGAATCATCTGTCTATAAAGGTTTCCATTAACTCAAATTGCATCACAATTAGCATTTTCAAAAAAATATGGTCCAATGAGCCTCGAAGACGTGATGCCACACCATACTGTTACTTTAGCTGAGTGAAGTGGACGTTCATGAATTTCTTTTAGATTTTCTGAAGCCCAGAATCTGCAATTTTGCTTATTAACAAAACCATTGAGGTGAAAATGTGCTTCATCATACATTAATAAATTCTTTACAAAGTTTTCATTTTTTGTAAGCTGCAGAAATCTATTCGCAAAATCTAATCGCTTTGGTAGTCCGTAGGATGGAGTTCTTGAGTTAATTGAATTTTATATGGATAATACTTTAGATCTTTTACCAAAATACATTGCAGTGAGGTACGTGACATTCTCAGTTGAATTGAACGTCTCTTAGTTGACATTTTGTACCGATCAGCAACACTTGCAACAACCTGAATTGAAGCACCTGTTCGTATGGTCCGTGGCCTGCCACAACGTTGTCTGTCCGCTGTTGTCCTAGTTTCTCTAAATTTCAATGCCAGTTTTTTACGCACTTCTTCGAAGGACTTCTTTCGATACCATCAATATTCCTGTAGTTCCTCTGAACTGCTGTAACCGAACAATTACATCGGAAGTAAAGTTCCACTATTTCTGCTTGTTGTTCCATTGCATAGTGATTCATTTTGGGGGTGGATTTTATGAATTTTTGGGAAATATGTTGTGATTGTCGGTAGACTTGATACACTGGTAGAAAACTTTGAAATCTCCTCATTCATTCTGAATTAACCAAATCGCTTTACCATTTGTAGTTTTATAGCCATGATCGTTTTAAGAAGGTACCTTACTTATGGGCCACCCTGTATATGTAGATGACCCATTAATACTTGTTTTAAGGAACGCATCAACAAAACCTGTGAAGCAGCAGGTTTTTGAAGGTTAAAACTCGTTTGTGTTTTTGATGAGGTGGTCATGAGCGTGCTCCGCTGCTATAAAGTTGACAAGAATATCCATCTCTGAATATCCGAAGCGAAACTTAAGAAACTCGCCTTCATGAAGCATTGCAGTTCAGGAGATCTCTGTAACGAAACAAGTCACTTGCACCTGCAGGATCACAGTCACGTTGAGAACATGGACTTGCATTAGCAAGAGGCTGAATTTTCGAGGAGTTAGACTTGACCTATTTCCTGCGAAGGGACCCACCGGTGGGCCCCTTAGGTTAGGGTAGATTCGGTTACGAGCAAATTTTACAGAGCTTCCTAGTGATTGTGTGTACAAAGAAAGGATTTGAACCAATCAGACAATCGTAGGAAACGTGTTAAATTCTTCATCCTATCCCAGCACCTCAACATCGGTTTCAGACTCTGTGCGTGCAGATATTGAGCTCAGTTGAACTAACTTCGAACCTATGATTCGTAATGTGTAAAAGCTCTCTATTCTGAATACTTTTCTATTCTTATTTTCAAATTCATATTGAAACATTTTGCATTAGTTAAATAAGATCTCTTTATACGACTGGAAAATAAACAACTTCAACGATGTACGAACATCACTTAGGTTTCATGAATCCACGCCTCGCTCTGTTATCTAAGAGTCAGTGTCTTCTGAGGCTCATCATCGTCATCTAGCGAGCCAAGAAATTGATTCAAGCAATGAATACATTTCTGTACCTCATCGCTCGTCTTGACGCAGCGAAGAACATCAAAAACTTAGAAAAATTACCGCATGAAAAAGCTGATGCGTCAAAACTGAGTAAGTTTAATATTCATGTCAGTACCCTAGAGTAAAAAACAGCGAAGTACAAAAAACAAGATGACTCTAAAATCCAAATAAAAGCCATTTTTTGCATGATTTATCAATACAAAATAGATGTTTACATAGTAAACGAATAAAGACATGATATTTCGAAATACACTAACGTAAATTTCGAATATAGTGAAATCAGTAGGAGTTGGGTGAAATTAATGATATAATAATTACGCTGAAACATTCGATAATGCGAACGTTTAAATTTAAAAAGCAGTAATTTAGAGAAAGGAAGAGACACAAATCAATTGGAATTGTTTTTGAAGTAAAAGCGTGAACAATAAACTTGGCTGTCCTTCAGGGCATGCAAAACCTATAATGCTACCGTAATGAATTCAGTTAAGACAATTGCTGATTTTGATACCTGGAAATCCATCAATTATATTAAATCTTAATTCTAAGGTCATAATAATTGTTCAACTTTTGATTGACGATGATTACGTTGGTCATGAAGGTATTTAAATTTTGGCGTCTGAACTCGCCCAGTAATCTTGTGGTGTGCTCACTCATGCACGGCAGTCTCAACCATTCATCTCGAGACAAATGTAGGAGATTTATGCACTATTTGACTTGCAGAGTAACACTGCTTCTGGGAAGCATATTGTTATGGTAGGTTTAACAACACAACAATGATTTCCCCTTCTAATAATTCATTGGCGTAATTTATTTTCTTACAAATTAAAAGATTGCGCAGTTTACAGGCAAAAAAATCTCGCAAATTTTATCGATTGTTTCTTGGTAAGTCTTATAATTACTCGAGGCAGTTCCGAGTGCAAATTGATTTTGTTTTACATTCGAAAAAGATGAATCCCTTCTTTTCAAATAATGCGAAACAATAGACGGATATTCTAAATTTTCTTGTGATTTCATCAACACGAGCATGAAGTGTGTATGGTGATACAAAAAGTTCTTTTGACTAAGCATAATTTTGTGATCTAGTTAAAAAACACAGTTTCACTCAGATATATTCATTGTTAGGAATCCTGTCTGAATGAATAACTTGCTCCTATTACGTATGACAGTTCTTGTATTGTTGAAAATGCAGCAAATTATACTCCTGCATTATCCTATTTCGGCTACGACACCCATGAAATATATGAAATTGATTAAACATCATCCAAATTTTCAGAAGAAACATGCAACACAGAAAATGAATGTAAACAAAACGTCGAATTTCCAATTGTTTTTAAGGCTCTGGGAAATTTGTTTCAGCTAAAGTTGTGATGCTTTGTGAGACAAAGAAGAGCGAGCAGAGTTGGCAAGTCAACATCTTGATTCCATTGTTTTGGTTTCTCCAGCTTCCCATCTTTTGAAGAACAAAAATATCACAAAATTTTAAAACAGTAGTCGCCGGCAGAAATTTCAAGGACAGATACATGTAGCTCTTCAACTGGGGTGGCAAACTTTGAATAAATTTGCATAGCGAGTTCCTCGATGCTGATGGTAGATGTTTCAACGGCCATTCTCTTGACCTATCTTCTCTGCCGATCGATCCAGCAATCGCAGAGCGAAAAATACGGAGCTGAATACGGTGCTGGATGGCAAGGTCTTCCGAGAGGTTTCCAAGTCCGACGATATCTGCTAATCTTGCAACGTTTAGAGACGAGGTCACTCAGCTATCTGGCGGCATTATTTTTACCTGCACTAGTTTAAATCATACTCCAGAATTCGTGTTTGACAAGAGCTCTAATGCAAAACACATGACGTTATTTACATTGCTACTGAGATATAAAGGAGCGTTTAAATTGATCAATTTGTGGGTCTCAACAACAGCAATGGACAGTCAACGATTTTGTTGCAGTTTGTAACCTTTAACAACCTTATGGTTGTTATCCAGTTGAGAACGCATTATTTTAAAGTGAAGACTTGACTTCTTCAGGAATTAAGGCACTTCTCACCTTTATAGCTTGATTAAGATTCTGGAGTCGAAGGCTTTAATCTTATGAGTTGGGATCTTGGTGAGCCGTTGCGTGTGGAAGGCAGTGGAGGTTTCACACGAAGAGATAAGAAGAATAGAAGGCCTAAGAAATCACTGTCAATAAATTATTTCATTCCCTCTAGGTCAACTGGTACCAGAAATAGAATTGATCCATATTAAAAAACGATGTAAACATTTAAAACAGGTATACAAAATTGTTTTCCAGTTCTCAAAGCCGAACAATTCAAGATGAAAATTCACCAACGTTCAAAGGTTCAAAATGGAAAATGAACGCATGTTAAAAATAAATTCTGTTCATGCGAAATTTTCCGTGGTACAGCTGAGTACATTTAATACATCTGCACTTCAACTACACTACAAAATAATAAACAAAATATTACAACGACATGCACTATACAGCGACGTTTTACCAGCGAGGTACTGTATGATTTCAATGGTTCTGACACCACTATTTGAACTACTTAGCTGCAACATAAGTTCGTATATAGACAGTCATGATTCTTCAAAGTGTTTGTACGTTCTTCAGCCTTCTCATAATGAACCGCTCTTCAGTTCACACTCATTCGTTAGCAGTGCATTGAGAACATTGCAAATGCTTTCCTCTTTACTGAAAAGGAACTGTATCTTCGCACTGCAACAGCCAGATATGATGACCATAAGGAATGTATAAAGTCAATAGTAGAAGGATAGGACGTGGAATATTTAAACGACATATATTTATGTTGTCTGTATAGTGTCATCTCAATTACTTGTCTGGACGGTAGAGTGCTTGGCGGTGGTCAGTGCCACCAGGAAAGAGCTGAAGAAAAGAGTTTGGTACAGAGAGTACCAGAAAAAGGAAGTGAAAATGAAAGGGACAGTCGGAGGCGAATAGCCATAGTTTTTAGCCATAGTAGCCATAGTTTTTTTTAGGGTTTAGGTTTAGGTATAAATTACCTACCCATCAGGGCTTTATATTTACAAATATGTACAGTCTGTGCATTAGTTTCCTATGTACAAAGTTTACATATGTTACATTATCATACATATGACACTCGTACTGGTGCATGTTTACGTGTATTTATTTACACGTACTTATTTACACTGATACGCACATTGCACGTATATTATATTTGGGTACAATGATTAATATAGGGCGGGACTGAGGAAATTATGGTATTATGAACGAAGATAACTGTGGTTTCTTAGATGAAAATTACTGAAGAATTGTATGTTTTAAGGTTATGTCTATGTTTTCGTGGATTTGCTTTTCTGTGATGCTGTGTGAACTGCGAAATGTCTTAAGTACAAGGAATTCTTCTTCAGATGTAATATTTATTTTATTACGTGTGAATACTGCCCTACCTCGTATTATGTAGTCCAACATATTCAGAGATTTAAGATATTCTATAGAAAGTTTTAGTTCTCTGTCTCTAGTTTTCGAGAATTGCGTTTCGTACCAGTGTTTAGTTGGAATCTCCGGTGTGAGGTCATCGTCCTTAATATTCCAGTAGAGTTTTACTGGTAGCGTATATTTATTGTCAACAAGTACGGTCGAGTTCTTTATTTTGTCGCTAATTCGTCTTTTATTGCTAGTTATATGGGGTTCTTGGGACTCGTAGTCCATTGAAATGTCAAGTGATGAAAATGACTGTTTTATCGTTGTTAAAATTAAAGATTGCTGCCGAGTCTCTGTCGGGAAATGTCGTGTCTATGTCAAAATTTGTTCTAAGAGATTTTGAGAGTATGTCTCCGAATTTCTGTGTTTTGTGAAATGCAGCTATGTATGTGAGCTTCAAGAATTAGAGCTGTAAGTTTGAGGTGAGTCTGGTTGGTCAGTGTTAGTGCATGCTGTGGTGGGTTTGTCTGTTGAATGGCATATTTTGCGATTTCTGCGTAGGTGTTGTGAGTTTGTTGTTCTTTTTGTTTCTGTTCGTCATCCCGTTTCTGATTAATGATTGTTTTCCTATAAGTACAACCGGCCGCTAGTGTTCTGTGTAGTCCCTGGCAGTTGAGACGCTTTTTGAATGTGCTTGTGCAGGGCTGGTACGTGTGTTCTGGTGATGCACATTCGGAACAGTACTGTGTTTTTACTGTGCACTGATGCGTCGGATGATCCTTAAATGTGTAGCAGTTGTAACAAATCAATATGTGCGTGTATTTTTCTAGTTTGAATTGTTGGGGTGAGATTTTACTATAGTTCAGGTTAAAATCTTCTCGTAATATTCTTTCAGCAGTCTTTGTGTTCGGCGTCACTATTTTCATAATGTGAGTATAGTCTTACTTTTAAAACTTCAATCCCTTTAAGCCATTCATTCCCAAGGATTATCCACGTTTCTATCAAGTCTGCACTGTCCTTCATTATGTCTGAGTTTATTTGCCTGACAAACAGTTCTTTTTGCACTAATATCTGGGGGTTCGATAGGAATAAGATTGATTTTTTCAAATGCTCTTATAGCTTCATTAGATGTCAGTTTGTCAATTGTGGTCGTGTCATCAGACACAGCGTAGTAGCCTGTTCTAATCTTCCTCAGTCGAATTATTGGGGAGTCTAAGTCACGAAAGGTATCTTTAAATATTTGCTGTTTGTCAGTTTGTTTAGTAAGGTCAATTATTTTCAGTTGGATGCGGTACGTCGTTCGTTTAGTAGTACTGGGAGCAATGGTAGGAACTGAGGTATGAATCGGAGGCACGAAAGGGGAAAGGAACTTAGGAACAGGTAGAGCACGTCCAGATTGTGATGACAAATTGGGTACAGGGGAAGAGGTGCGGGGTTTAGAGGAGTCACGTTAGGGTAGTGGAAGGAGAGGAGCCCTGGACAACCGACTCGAAGAGCTGGCATGCCCAGAAGCGGCCTCTTCCCCCCCCGGTTAGGACGTGACATAGTTACACGGTTACAATACACGAAATGACTACCTAATTATGCACATATATAAATAAAATAAACATTTTCTTACAGATTGAGAAAAGTAGCTCACTTTGTCCTTGAGGACACCCTCAAGGCCTTTGGCACCGACCACAAATCCTCCTGGGTACGTGTGACACACAATGCACTTTTAAATGAAAACACAAACAGCACGAACCACACTTCGTCGAAAGAGTACTCTCAAATCGCAGGAAACAGTGTTCACAAGGGACCGTGTTATCTTCCAGTATTACGTAGGAGAAATATACAAAGGATATCTTGCAAGACAACTCACAGTAGATGCAGTATGTACGCCGAGTGCTTGATCGTTCAGTGCTTGGACGTTAAGTAGCTAATGTGACTGGGGACTTCT